>NDXB01016157.1:0-23551 GCA_002631895.1 Agapornis roseicollis
ACATGGTATGACAGGTACCAGCCTGGTTCAAACATGGTATGACAGGTACCAGCCTGGTTCAAAATCAGAGTGGTAATTCTGTCTCATTATATTTTTAGGACTCCTCCTGCTGTGTGTGCTGGAGCTGAGGCAGGATGGAGGATTTCAGTTCGAGCAGCCCAAATGCTGTTACAGACTCTGCTTTGGGGGATGCAGGAGAACTTCCCACTGCCCAGCATGGACAAAGGTCCCTTTCTTTTCCCTTTTCTCTCTTCTTTTTTGGCCAAACTGAAAGGATCTGGGGCAGTTTTGAAGTGGGAAAGAGGAGCATTAGTGGGCACAGTTCCTGATTCATAGAATAGCAGCTCAGTGATTTCAGTCTTTGGTTCTAACTGAAGGTGCTTTCCAGAACTATGTTTTACACCTCTAAAAATACTACAAAATACTACATGTTTTTAATAAAAATACCTGTAAAGGAGAAGTGATTTAATTTATTTTAAATACAAGTATTTTAATAGGAAAAGCAGCAGAACACCTGAGCATTTTGGCTTTAACTACTCTTGCAACAACTTAGAGTGAGTAATCTTGAGCCTGTAGCTCTGAAAGAATTATTATGAGAGTTCATGCTGCACTGGTTTCTGTGCCATCCAGAAACAGCCTCTTCTATTTCCCTCAGACCCATTGCGATCTGCTGACGGTTTAGTTCAATGGCTACGCTCCACAGCTGAGCATCAAAATCAATCCGAGATTAACACAAACTGGAAATCAGTTACAATAAAGCAGGGTCGTAAATTTAAGTGTTTTCCTAGGTTCTCCAGGCAGAAATCAAGTAAGATCCCGAGCACACAACAAAAGATCGGGCTGGCATTCCCTGTCTGCTACCAAATCCAGTATGCACCAAGAGAAGGCAGAAGGCTTCATTTAGAGCACAGCCACTGTCATCAGAAGTGTCACTTTTCTATTAAATCACATTTGATTTTGTCCTTCGCATCAACAGGACAATCTGAAAACAGTGTCTGCGTAAAAGGGCACTGCTTCATTGTAAAAGTTGTCAGAATCCAATGATTCTCAGTTGTAAAACTCATCTTTAAAAAAAAAAAAAGAAACAAAAAACCTCTCTGATAATCTCTGGATTCCCGTTTCAACTCAATTTCTTACAACTGCTGCATGATTCCGCTACCCAGAGGTTAAGTGAGTTCCATAATCTGGCTTCCACTGGAAACGCACCCGCATGACTCCATGGTCACTCCTCCAAACGCGCCCTCTTATTCCCAACTCACGCTTTGCAGGGGTATAGAAGAAGCCAGAGTAGGTGCGAAACCGCTCCCAAAGTCGTGACCCTTGCTTTGGGAGCACGGGCGCTGGAGGGAGAGCACACTGAGCAGAGGGGTCCTGCAGAGCCCCACGGGGCAAGGCGGGTGCCCCGCGGGGCTGCTGCAGCCGCACGGGGAGCTGACCCGGCCGCAGGCTCTCTCTGCACCGGGCGGTGTCACCCGGAGGGGCAGCAGGTCCCCTCCACCACCGCCGAGGGCCTGCAAGGTGCTGGCAGCCGCTATCTCCAATGCCGCTCCTGCCTTTGACTCGGGAGCCGGGCTCTTCTCCAGGGAATCAGTTCCCTTTCACAGCTCCAAGTATCCCTGCTCCCTCTCACCACCTCCCGAAGCGAGGGGTCAGGGTTGTTTACAGCAGACTCCGACCTGGACTCCGCTCCATTAACGCTTCCTCAGAGCCGTTCAGCAGTGCCAGGGCAGCTGTGTCCTTTTGACTTCAGTTAAACCTGCAAGAACGCCACGGAAAGGGGAGCACCCAGAGGAATCCCTGCATCCGCACCGAGTTTGATGCGCACTCAGGTTCGGAAGGAAGGCAAACAGCGTGCCTCACCGCAGGGATTTTCCCTCTATGCTACAAGGCTGGGTAAAACCTCAAGGAGCAGCATGGATCCTGCTGCCCCGGCTGCGGAGGGCAGAACCCGCATCCCGAAGGAAAGGCTACAAAAGAAGGGCTGAGAGGCGAAAACCTTCCTTCATTTACTGACTAGGTCCTGCTCGGTTCATCTGTTTAATGCCAGGGAAGCATGCAACAGCGAACTGCTGCGAAATCCTGCCGTGCCCCGTGGGAGCTGGCTGCGGGCTTCAGCAGGACGTGCCCAGCAGCGTTACCAGCGAGCCAAGGTGCCTGGGACCACGGCTGCCCCATGCACAGAGACGCTGGGATGGTGACAGGGCAGTCTCCTGCTTTAACTTCCCGAACCTAAGGCTCCTTGGGCTGTGAGGAGCAGAACAACGCTCTCTGCTCTCAGGTCCTCACTAGATTTTCACTGTGGTTTCATGTTTTACCTTCGTCACAAGCTGTTAATGATCTCCAGAAAGTTAACTCTCAGCCTATGGGGCAAGGTTACTTTGGAGATTTGGTGGAATTCGGATTAATTTACAAGGATAACATTACTAAAATCGTTTTCTGTTTTTACGTCATTCCCATTCGCTGTCACCTTTGCCAGTCCCTCTCCTCACAGCTCCATTTGTGCACAAGAAGGAAACTCCTTCTCTAGACATAAAGTACACGTAACTTTAAAATCACTGCAGCTTGCTTCAGCCCCTGCCTGCTCATGGATTGCAAGCACAACTCTCAACAAGTCATATACCCTCTGCTAACAGTGGGATTTCTTTCTGAAGGAAAGGTCATTAAGTGAGGAGTAACAGAATGGTGGAAAGCAGTGCAAGGGTGCTTCAAAACACCAGAAGAAGCCCAGAATGTTGCTGTAAATGGGATACAGCGAGCAATGTGCTGAAAGCCAGCAGGATCACAAAGTCACAAGCCAAGCCTTTGCTCACAAAGCACTCAAGGTTTGTTACAAGTTGGGAGTAAATAAAAAAATCATAAAAAGCTGTTTCCTAGGAGTGTAGAATCACAGAATCACGGCTTGTGCTGAAGGGACCTTAAAGCTCACCCAGCTCCAACCCTGCTCCCACGGGCAGGGACCCCTTCCACTGGAGCAGCTTGCTCCAAGCCCCTGTGTCCAACCTGGCCTTGAGCACTGCCAGGGATGGGGCAGCCACAGCTTCTCTGGGCACCGTCACAGGGAANAGGGACCCCTTGGAGCAGCTTGCTCCAAGCCCCTGTGTCCAACCTGGCCTTGAGCACTGCCAGGGATGGGGCAGCCACAGCTTCTCTGGGCCATCACCCTGTCCTACTAGCCCTGTCCCTGCCCTCCCTTTCTTTCCCCAGAGGACACCTATACTGCCCACGAGGAACACGAACCACTGGTGCCTCCCACCCTGCCCCGGCTCTCGGAGCCCCCCTGCCCCAAGGGATGGAGGAGTCCTGTGGTTACCCCACGTCGGGTGACACGGTGACCTACCAGCAGCGGTGACCAGCAGGCTGAGAGAACACACATGATCCCCAGGAGCTGGATCAGTGTCTCCATAGCGATCCGTCCCCACTGCTTGCTGGAGTGCGCCGCGGTTGCTTTGGTCCGACAGCGAGACACCAAGGCCTCGATGGTGGCCAGGTTGCAGACCACGGTCACCATGAGGGACAGGAGCCCCAGCACGGCGAAGGTGGAGGCGAAGAAGAGGCTGCCGGTGAGCTGGCTGTCGCCGGTGCTGATGAAGCACCACGTGCCGGGCCATTGCAGCGTGTACTGGCCCAGGCCGGCGATGGGCAGGAGGGCGAAGGCGAACACGGCCAGCCAGATGCCGAGCAGCACCGCCCTGGTCACCCGCGTCTTCATGTGGCTGGCGTACCAGTGCGGCGCACGGATGGCCAGCGTCCTCTCCACGGCCATGGCGCTGGCGATGAAGAGCGGGCAGAGGCCGAACACGGTCATGCTGAAGCCAAAGAAGGCGCAGAGGTGGCCCGAGGGGTCGATGGCGTGCCAGGCGCGGTTGGACAGGTACACGGAGATGACGATGGGGCTGGTGAGCAGCTGCCCCAGCAGGTCGGTGAGCGCCAGGGAGCCGATGCACAGCAGGAAGGACCGCTTGCGCCGGCTCTCCTTGGCGCGGTAGCTGCGGGACACCAGCAGCATGGCCAGCGCGTTGCCCACGATGCCCGCGATCATCATGGTGAGCGGGAACGCCACCGACACGCCGCTGCAGCCCTCCGCCGCCGCCCGCCCGGTGCCGTTGCCGCGCTGCCGCATGGCGCCGGGCTCGGAGCCGTTGTGGCCGCCCTGGCACTGCCGGCAGCCGCTCATCCCGGCGGGGTCGGCAGCGGCGGGGCGCGGAGCAGCCGGCCCATGGCGGCGGCGGGCGGCGCTCGGCCGCGGCGGCAGCGTTATAAGGCGGGGGGTGGGGGCAGAGGCGGGCGGCGCGTCCCGCCCCGTCCCGGAGGGAGGCAGCGGCGCCTGCCCCTCAACCGCGAGCGGCGGAGCGCTGGGAGCCCCGGCGGGGTCTGCACCGGCCGAGCCCCGCGGGGGGACGGGACGGGACGGGACGGGACAGGAAGGGGGGTCCCGACCGGTCCCAGCTCTGCGGCCTCTGCTGCCCCCGCTGCCCCCGGCGGCTCCGGCGCCGTGCCCCCGTGTCACCCGCGGCGGTACCGGTACCGGCACCGGCACCGTCCCTGGGGTCTTGCCCTGCTTCCCCCGGCCCCGTTGTCTCGCTGAAGCTGAGTCCCTGCCGACCGCGAGGCGCAGCTCCGGGCGCTTTCCCTCCTGTTTCCTCGCTCTGCCGAACGCCGAGGACTGATCCAGCGCAGCTCAGGCTCAGCCGAGTCGTTCCCGAAGTGATGGGATTGAATTGAGAGAGACCACAGGCAGAAGCTGTTCCCTGTGAGGGTGCTGAGGCGCTGGCCCAGGGTGATGGCCCAGAGAAGCTGTGGCTGCCCCATCCCTGGCAGTGCTCAAGGCCAGGTTGGACACAGGGGCTTGGAGCAAGCTGCTCCAGTGGAAGGGGTCCCTGCCCGTGGGAGCAGGGGTTGGAGCTGGAGGAGCTTTAAGGTCCCTTCAACCCAGACCAGGCTGGGATTGTATGAGCTCCCCTAATAGTTTTGAGATGTGAATAAGAAATCACCCAGTATTAAAGCAGCTCATGTAAAACCACCAGACCTCTGTGTTGTTATACACCGACACCTGCACTGATCATCCCGTGTGTAACCACAGAGGCACCAGCAAAACCCGTCCCTACTGACCTTTACCTTCTGCACTGTTCAAGTCAGCCATTCTAGGAATCCTTCTCTAGGCAGTTTTTAACTTCTGTGCTAGATGTGGGTCTTTTATTTCATACAACACGCTGAACCCCACAATACTGCTTTATTGTTTTATCAGTCTCCTGTGCTTTGTGAGACATTCTAGTATCCTTTCCAACCTTGCAGGTGCTTCCTTTGTGCCCAGTTACACAGCTCAAGACACTGAGTTTTGATTCTTTATATTCACAAAGCAGCCAATTCTCAGCCCCTCTTCCATTTCTCTGTTCTCAGGCCATAGTCATCTTCATTAACCACAAATAATGAAGCACCCCTAAGTATGAGGTTGCGAGTACTGACCTGTCAGAGCACTCACTGCACTGAGGCACCTCCAGCGTTATGCCATTTCTATGTTCTCCTGCCCCCAGGAGATTGGTGAGACCTGGCTGAAGCTCCCAACAAGCCAGAGAACTGACAGAAACTATCTTTACAAAGCCTCATTTCCCATTCCAATAACTTGTTTGCTTACAAGCAGGAATTTCTAATCTCACTCCATCGATTCAGCTGCCATGAGGGATTTAAGTAACTTGTCCTTTCAAAGTGGAGCTTACAGTTCTAGGAAGTTCTAAGTGTTTTATGAGTTAAAAGGATACCAAGGAAACCTAATTCTGATCTCCATTCTACAAAAGAGCTGTGGATGGGCTGGAGAGGGTCCAGAGAAGGGCCACAAAGATGATCCAAGGGCTGGGCAGCGAGGGAGGAAAGGCTGAGAGAGCTGGGACTGTTCAGCCTAAAGAAGGCTCGGGGAGACCTTATCATCATGTGCCAGTATGTAAGGGGTGGCTACGAAGAAGGTGGAGACTCCCTTTTGACAGGGTGTCCCATGGAAAGCAGGAGGGTTGATGGGCACAAGTTACTGCTGGGGAGATTCCCACTGGACACAAGTAGAAAATGTTTCCCAATGAGAAGAAACAGCCACTGGAATAATCTCACCAGGGAAGTGGTGGATTCCCCAGCATTGAATGCTGTCAGGATTCAGCTGCACAGGGTGCTGGGACATCTGGTCTAGGTTAAGCTGTGCCTAGAAGGGTTGGACCAGATGATTCATGAGGGCCTTTCCAGCCTGGGATCCTGTGATGGTTTTAAACACTGTCCTGCTCAGTTTCACTTTGTATGACCAACGTGCACAGGCTAAATCACAAAATGGGAAGAGCCACGTTTCTCTTTAAATAAGCCACATGGGAAGTTATGGCTGGCTTTATGAATTACTGAGCTGTGGCCTGCTAATCCTCTGCTTTCTGGAACAGGCACAATGACGTCTCCTTAAATGGAAGAATCCAGACTTTGGATTCTTACACAGCAGGATGCCAATTGCCAAGCAAGTCCCGTGCTGGGAACAGTGTTCACACTAAATTCGACTGCACACAGCTTAAAGTAGAAAGTGTGATGGGAAAATACCGTTTCCTCTGCTCCTCCCCTCTCCCCTGTTTAATTGTGACATTGGTTTGTCTTATGTGGTGCTACACCCATTCCATGTCCTTCTCTGCTATGTGAAATGTTT
This sequence comes from Agapornis roseicollis, assembly GCA_002631895.1. Classification (NCBI taxonomy): domain Eukaryota; kingdom Metazoa; phylum Chordata; class Aves; order Psittaciformes; family Psittacidae; genus Agapornis; species Agapornis roseicollis. The sequence continues at coordinate 6,665 of NDXB01016157.1, forward strand.
TTGTGCCCCCATTTTGTGCTGGGTTCTTGTGTCCCAGGGCTTTACAGTGGGAATATTCCTCATGAGCTTAAGCTGTGTATTATTTCTGGATGGGATCCACTGCCAGCCCAGGAGAGAGCATCCCTTTATTAGTCCCATTTTGCAGACTAAGTCTGGAGCACTCCACAGATCTTTTCATTTTTGGTGCATGTGTAAGTGCTATTTTTTCCAATAAAACTACTGCTTACTTTGGTAATGGCACTAAGCTCCTGAAGTGAGTCAAGTGTGCAGAACCTTGCTCAAAGCAGTTGTCATACCTGAATGGTTACAGGAGCACCTTCTGGTGCTCCACTGTCCATTTTGGAAAGGTTTGCACAAACACCTCTGCTTTCATACTTAAGAAACCCAAACCAAACCAAGCAGCCTATTAGCTCATGTTACTCTGATTAAAGAACAAAACCTCCTTCATATTAAAGGAATTCTAGACAGAAAATTCTATGACCTATTCTATATCATCTAGAAAACGATACATTCTGATTAATGCTCCAAGAACTAAGAATGGGATTTATGAAGAACATTAGCTAGAGTTTCTGCCCCAAAAGCAGTTGGAAGCTACAGCACAGGACTGGAGCAGAGGCATCCTCCCTAGCAGGGAAACTACTCCCATGGGAATGAAGGTAAAACCAGGCTGATCCCAGGGTGCTGCTGTTACCAGCAGGGAGCAAAGGGTGTGTTACCGAATGTGGCACTATATCCCTCTTGAAACTTCCATTGGCTTCAGTTGAACTTTCTCCCACCAGCTCCCCATTGAAAGTATCTTCTCTTATTGCACAAGAAGATTTACTTTAGGATCACAGGAACTCATTATCTGGCCTGTGAAGGACTTGAGCATGAAGTCTTTTCTGATGGAAGACAACAGCAAAACATCACCGTTACCAGCTGAAGTGATGTGCACATGGAGGATGAAACTGCTAACCCCTCTGCTGCCATCCTGGGAATTCCAACCTCCACTGGCCAGCTCTTGATTGTCAACGTCTGCTTTTAAGAAGCCTTTTCCAATACCCGAATGAAAGACACCAGGTATAAAACACTATTAGAAGTTATCCAGCCCTACTTGCTAGGGACGGGGCTTGTAGCAACCTGCTCTAGGGAAAGGTGTCCCTGCCTGTGGCAAGGAACCGGGTGAGCTTCAAGGTCTCTTCCCACCCAAACCATATGTGCTCTCCACTGACGATTAGAAAGGTTTCGAGTCAGCATCTTCAGCAGTGGGAGTATTTTCCACTACTCTTTAAATAATGTTCAATGATTCCCAGTGACACCACCACTGAATCTGAAATGTTTTAAATGATAATCAATACAAGCCCATGGTGCAACACGTCAACCCCACCAGAACAAGGCATGGCCAGTGAGTAATGCCTAATGCACTGAAAAGGACAAAAATACTGCAGATTACTCAGTGTAACAGCTAACTGCAGGAGTTAGGTAAACTGAAGTTAGTGAAAAGTAAACTCAAGTTAGTAAATTTAAGTTAGTGGGAAATAAGACCCAACACAGAGCCTATTTAATCTCTGGTTGTTCATCACAGTGGTTTCTATCACACAGCAGTGTAGAGGAGTTAGCGGAAATGAAGCAATCTTGGTTTAAAATGTCCAGCACTCACGTTTAAATGTTTTTTACCCTTGACTGAAGAGAACGTTTTCATCAGGGAATTTTAAAGTTGCCTAATTTATATAAAACTAAAGGCCAGTGTTACTTCAAATCCCTTTCCAGTTTTCACTTCCTACAGAAGAACACTTCTGCAAACCCACCCTCACTATCCATGAATGTATTTAGCTTTTCTTAGAAAAACACATTACCCTTAAACTTGACCTAATCTCCACTTCCTCCTCCATGCCAAGCATCACTGATCTTTGATAAAGCTGCACACAAAAAGCAGTTTATTTCTGCAGACAGCAACTGATCTGACTCCAGTGAACACACTGAGGGCAAGGGAATAATTTCCAGTGAAACAGAAAAATATACTTCTAGGTCACTGGAGACCACTGTATCCCACCCCACACCAACTTACCCCACAGTAACCCCACAGCTTTCTACTGCCTGAGCCACAGCCAGCTTTGTGTAGAGCACAGGTGAACCATTATCAGTTCTCATCACATGGTTCTCACTTACTTGCTGATCCAGTAACTACAAAGAGGTATTTTGCATGCAGACAACCACAGCCACTGTTGCCTTTGTCATTTAAAATGTAGAATTTAAAGTAATTTAAATATACCTCCTCTAAAACCAGCCTGAAGATACAGAAAACGCCTTGAATTTCTTAACAGCTCGTTTTAAACGTGCTGCTGTTTAAATCCTGAAATATTTTCAGTACTTGAAGAACTGAAACAACCTGAAAATGCATGATATATATGGCCAGGGAGGGATATGAACCACCCTTCTTGCACTGCAGTCACACCACCACAAGTACACTGAAGGATTGCTTTACATTTCCAAGAGAGAGCACTCGCTGCACAGTTGACTCACAGGCTTTATTTACGCTTGTCTACAGAACCATTTTGCCTTACATGTTATCTAAGCCAAATGAAACCATCACTTTCCTTTGTCTGGTAGCCTACCATTTGCTAAATGTAAAAACTTCCATCTGTTAAGTACAGCAACAATTGTAATACAAAGCACAAGGAGAAAACCCAAAGGCTAACAACATGGCGTCTAGCGGCTCCAATCTGTACAGTTTAGTAGTTGGACTGAAGTTGTCAGAGGCAGTTACAAGACTAACCTGCTTTTGTGCAACCTACACACACCTAGCACTGAAATTAGAAAAGAAAGCATTAAAGAAGAAACTGCAGCGCATTTTTTCTTCTGCAAAAAAGAGATTATCAAAATATCTCTACACCAAAACCATTTTGCTTCTACATCAGTCCAAAAGAAGTCTTAAAAAATAAAAGGAAGAAAAGGAAGAATCTGGTTTTTAAATGTTGCTCCGTTTGCTTCTGTGCAGTTCATTTTAAAAAGCAGTGGTCAAAAAGGAGTTTGGAAGCTCTAGGACTCAAGTAAATGCAGATATATTGCTGTTTGCTTGCTTAAAAAGAAGAACTTTCCTTAACATACTTACCTTGTGATGGCACTGACGATACTTAAACCTTGCTTAACCAAACGGAGCTCAAGAGACGAAGTCTTAATGTGATATTGCTATCCAAATAGATTCAATGAAGCATTTTAAGCCATAAATTATGTTTAAGGGAAAAAGAATGACTGATAAAGAACACATTTAGGATGTCAGCACTTTCTACAGAGTTTATTAATTCTCACTTTCAAATATAAATAAAATTCAGATACCTTAAAAATTTTAGTCAGCCCAAATGAATTTTGCAGATGGCCTGCAGAAGCTTCACTTGATTCCAAGAAGCTAGTTCCACATGCCTCCATCTCAAGAGTAGCTCCTAAAGTGATCCTTTCATAGGAGAGGATCGCTGCATCCAGGGTCCATGCGTGTGACACCACCACAGCCAGTACCCTCTGCAAAGGCCATGTTGCCGATGGCAGCAAATCATCCCTAGTGATAGGCACTGACAGCTATGGGACACCAGCTTTGGAGAGAACAGTGCCCAATGTCTCAAACATCCTTGATTGGAAGGAATGAGGTCTAATACGCTCTCTACAGAACCATCTGCTGCTCTGGGTATTTAATAACTACTTTGCACTGAGCACAGCTAGAGAGGGGCATCCACCTGTACTTCAGCACAGAAAACCAAACAATAACTAGACCTAAGTACTCACTACTATCATCCAGTGGGTAAGCCCAGCCCTACAGCTACACTAATCTTGTGTGGTCCCGTATGAACAAGCTCAGGAGCTGGATGCAGAAAACTTATGGGTTCTTCTGCATTCCTCAGATACCTCTAATCATCACATGAAGAGCAAAGTGGGGTTGGAACGTACCTGCTCTTACATGGAAGAGAGCCAGGAATTGAGTGAGAGAGCCAGAAACTGAGCAACTGAATCTTGAAAAATAATAGTAACCCCTCTCTTTACTCAAGTAATAAATCCTCACACCTCCTGTGAGGAGTTTATGGCTTAAAATGCTACCTCACATTTTGTTTCATGAACAAAGCTGCAGGTTTCCAGAAAGCAAGGACAGACATGCACCTCTACTAGCAGATTTAGCACTTCTGACCAAGTAAGACACCAGCTTCTTAAAAATGTCTCATGCACTGACTGGAATTTGTTTTTCCTGGTTTTTTGTTTTTTAAAGGTGAGCTTTAATATGTTATTTCTTTTTAGAACTTGTACGGGAACCAGAATGGGAAGATCCAGATGATGATCTGCGGCGTCTGCAAGATATAAATGGAGAAAGCATGCAAAGAAATGAGTTGAAGTTAATTTTAGCATCCACTGTGAGTAGTCTGTATCCTACAATAGCTGGAAGCAAAATGTATCTGACAGGGGCCTTATAAGGATGTAGAAATAAATTTAAACCACTTTAAGGTCATGAAAAGTGAATTTAATGCTAGAAGTTTAATACTGAAAGTAGAATACGGCTTCTAAAGGCAATATTTACTTATGAAACTAAATCACTAATGTATACATTAATGCATTCACACACTGAAAGATGGTGACTCAGGTCTTTCTATGGAACATGCTTCTACCAGGAGGAAGTTTCATTGGGGAGAAGCAATTACAGAGGTTTTAATAAGAAGTAAAAAGTAGGGGAAGTGAGAAAACTACTTTAAATATCAGAATAACTGATCAGATTCAACTCCTTCCCAGTGAACCTCAAGTCCTTCATAAAAAATAAATACAAATCACACATTTAACTACACCCATTCTTATTCTACATAAACCCAAACCTTTCGGGTGACCGTGATCTCGATCGTCTTTTTTTGCGATCACCAGATGAAGAAGATCGAGAACGACTTCGCTTCTTGCTTCTCTCGGGGGAGGAGGAAGAACGAGAGCTCGAGTAAGATCTCTTTCTTGGGGTGGAAGACCCCCTGTAGGACCTGGAGCTGGATCTTTATTGATTAAGAAATAAATGAGATTTAATTCTGGTATAATATAGACAGAACAAATAAAGAAAGAATATAAAGAGACAGTTTTCACACTCACTACTCTAGCCGCATCAGTGCTTTGTCAAATAAACATGTGGATGCTGTAATACTTACTCCTCAGTTATCTGCCAATAAACACTTCTAAAGCCAAAGGAGCACTCTCATTAAATTTTCCTAGTGTTTTTTTTCTGCTATAGAGACCACCAATAGGTTGGAAACCTCTTTCCAGCATTCACCAGAATGATGCACATGGATAAAGAGGGGATGGCAGACTGGGGTAGGCAGTAGCCTGTGTAAGGACCTTCCTCAGTACTTGGATCAAAGTGGCTTGAAAACCACGGAGGTGATGCTGATTTAACAGTGAGTCACCTTCTATTAAGAGGTTTGTAATGTTCATCTTACTAGAATAGTAAGAACCCTCTGAAGGGGTATTTACAAACATCACAATAACTTGGGTAGAAAGGAAGACTTTCGCAACCAAAGGAGTTTTAAAACCTCTTACAGTACAGTCATTTTGGCATTAAAAAAACCTGCAAGTGACCAACTTTACTTACAAACAGTCAAAAAAATCACTCTAGTTACCTAAAAGAATTAAATGAGGAAAAGAAACCCACCTGTGGAAAAAGTGATAGAGCTGCAAAGTCCTAAGCTCTAATTCCAAATTTACATCAAAACACATGAGTCTTTCTTTTTTTTTTTTTCAGTAAGATGGATAAAGCACTTTAAAAGCCCCAACCACACAGTGTATGTGGTTGGTAAAATATTTCCACTGTAAGTCATAACAGTAGGACAATCCTATTTCCACAAGGTCATACTGTGAGCACACTCAGTGGGTGCTGCACTGAGTCCCCGCAGCACCCATGGGGCCACAGTCACTCCTTTTGCTCCTCCTAGAAGCACAGACTCCATCTCACACTGATCCTCACATACCCCTCAGCATGTTCTGCCACCAAAGGGTGCTGGCACCATCTGTGACTGGTCTTCCTGCCACAAAACTTCCCTGTTTACAGTCTTAAGATTCTCTGCACACGTGGAGGTGGGACAACTCCTCATGCCATGGCAAAAGGCAAGTCCTGCCAACAGGATGTCTGTGCAAGGACACCTCAAGGAAGTTCACTCTTCTCCACGCAAGTCAGTAACTGCAGCGAACTCAAGCTCCTGTAGGCTTCTCATGTGATTTACTATCAACACTCTGATTCACTGATTTTTATATCCCACATTATAAAGATAACGACAGCACTACCTAGTGGAAGTCGGATACACAGGATCCTAGACTGGTTTGTGTTTGGGTTGGGTTAGAAGGAAGCTTAAAGTTCACCCAGTTCCAGTCCCTGCTCCCACGAGCAGGGACCCCTTCCACTGGAGCAGCTTGCTCCAAGCCCCTGTGTCCAGCCTGGCCTTGAGCACTGCCAGGGATGGGGCAGCCACAGCTTCTCTGGGCCATCACCCTGTGCCAGCGCCTCAGCACCCTCACAGGGAACAGCTTCTGCCTAAGAGCTCAGCTCAGTCTCCCCTGTTCTGGCAGGTTCAAGCCATTCCCCCTGTCCTGTCCCTACAGGCCCTGGTCCAAAGCCCCTCTCTAGGTTTCCTGTAACCCCTTTAGGCACTGAAGTTGCTCTAAGGTCTTCCCTTCAGAAGCCTTCTCTTCTCCAGGCTGCCCCAGCCCAGCTCTCTCAGCCTGGCTCCAGAGCAGAGCTGCTCCAGCCCTCGCAGCAGCTCCATGGCCTCCTCTGGACTCAGTCAAGCAGTTAAATAAATTAAAATATACATTAAGAAGGTGCTCACTAAACACAAACCCAGAATTATAACGTATTTTCTAATGTCCTTCCACATCAAGTAGCCAAAGTAGAAAGAGTAAAACCAGCAGAAAATGCTGAAGCAGGTGAACATGCGTTCAAATCCTTCTTCCTTCAAAGTGATGATCTCACATTCACTCATCTAGCTTAGATTCAACTTAATCCCTTCAATCAAAACCTGGTATTCTCAAGAAACACACATGTAGTGGGAAGTACCTCGTGCAGAGACCCCAAGGGTTCTGACTTCCAAGATACAAGATAGAGAATGTGCTCTGACCAGTATAATGTTACGATGAAATCAACAAGTGGTTGGTTCTTCTGCCCTTTTTTCTCTCTGCAAGGAGAGAGTTCTACCTCATTCACCTTGATTTCGACCCACGAGATCTAGAGTGCTCCCTGGAACTGGAACGAGATCTTGATCTGGAACTGGAAGAACTTCTTGAATGGGACCTGAAACAACATGGAAGATTTTTTTCCCCATGTCTGACTTGTATTTAGCAGAAAAACTGTGCCGTCAGCAGCATAGGCAATGCTGCGTTGAGACAGTTTGGCCTAGAGTCACTAAAGCAGTGACAATTTCCTCCTGCTCCCCCGGTACCACCACAGCACATTGTGAAACAGAAACTTTAACATAGTAAGATGGTGCAATTAAATTACAAAGTCAGCTTTTAGCTTACGTTTCCTAAAACAAAGCACAAACATTAAACAGAATTGCAGTTATTGGGCAAATGAGACAACTGCCCATCTATTAACTATTTCATGAAACCAATGCCTGGACTTTTAACAACATTTAAAACCAATGCCTTAACCTACAGCCCACCATTCCTAACATCAGGACTAACTAGCCCACATCTCCCCACATTGGTTCTCACAAGCATTTTGAGGCAGTTTCAAGTTTTCATCATTAACAATCAGCAGTGGTTAATTCTGGGTTCAAGTACAGACATCTCCAACACCCCTTGTAACTTGTCAAAATTACTTCGTTTTTTCATGTTGATGGATTTTTCTTTAAAGCACAAACCATAAAAGAGATGTAAAAACAGCAGTGGACTTGCACTGACATTGTACAAAGAAGGTATTGCAATCAGACTGTAATAATCTTTAAGGAAAAATCTATTATACATGCTGTCAATCTCCCTATTTATATTGTTACCACATCTTTTTCATATTCCTGTAAAAGAGAAGCAGTATGAGCACATGCTAACTAGGAAATACATTTAAACCTTTTTAAAAAACACAAAAGTGTCCACAAATAGCAGCTGACATTTCCAACTACTTATCTGTAGCTAGAAGTAAAAAGTTCAACAGGAAGTTAAATGATCCCCAGCAAATACCAGTTATTTCAGTTAACATTTGTGAATCAATAGGTAAGTTCATGACCAGATGAAGCTCTGTCTCATTTGACCTTCCCACCACTACACCTAAGAACTGCCCTCAAATGCAGCTCACACTGGGTCCATGCTGCCCTTAAAAAGGACAGCGTACCCACTTTCTCGTACATCTTGCCCCACACCTTCCTTCACAGAGGTGTCCCTGTCCATGGCTGGGGGCCTGGAACTAGATGATCTTAAGGTCCTTTCCAACCCAAACTATTCTATAATGATTCTATGATGATTCCGTGATGAAACTGCTGACAGTGGCCAGCTTCATCACTCTCATTCAGGCTGCTCTTTCTCAGAGCTGCATGACATTTGAAGACTGTGGTGTTTCACAGTATGGACTATGAAGAGCTTAATTTTTCATAGAAGCAGCAGAATGGAAAAAAGCAGGACAACACTGGCAGGGGAAAGACAACAGAGACAGTGGCCAACACCTGGTTAGTCTGAAGGGCTGAAGAATTTGGGCAATGGCCACCATAGGGAGAGCAGAGAGGTGCAGTTACAGAGCTAAGAAGGTTAGAAGAAACTTGAACTTTACATATGTGAACTTTATATATAACCCTATACTGATTTGAGGTCTTAAAGCTACCAGTATCATCCTCGTACTAGTTGTAAGGCATCTAAAAAGCCACAATATGATTTACATGACCCAGTTACACAACATTTATTGAACTGCTTGTATATTACTGAATTTAAAAAATAATAATGCAAGGTCTTCAATCTGCCCCATACGCTTTTGTAGTGGTCCCATGACCAACATAAACCTTCAGTGTTCTTCTGCCAGTGCTGCTACTGTACTTAAAAGCTGTGTCTCCTGCCAAGTTCAAGTTTCTTGTCATTATTTCCAGGCTATTTTCCACTCTGTGCTTTCCCTGAATCTGCCTGGACTGCATCATCACTGCCCTCTTCTGCCTCCTCCCACTCTAACCACAGCACCCTCTGCCTCTGTTAAACAGCTCTACTCAACACTGCTAAAAACCAAAGTTCACCCATTGACTCACAAAAGGCCAACAAGCCTAAAAATAAAATTGAAAATAAGTTACATTTTAACATATTTGCAGGATTCAATTGAAATATCAACCTAAATTTGCTAAAACAAGCAGCAAGACACAGGAAACCTCTGTCATGAGAAGCCACAGAAGATCAGAAGAGAACATTATCTACCTGTGTAAATTCTGTACATGAAATCATTAACATTATTAAACTAAAATTGTAAGGCAATCAAGAAAAAAAAAAAGAGTAAAAAATGAAGTTAGATACTGACATTTTGCCTGGCGTTACCCTTGACCTGTACCCGTTTACCTGGACCTAGACCTTGAGCTTGAATGAGAGGATGAGCGTGATGAAGATCGCGAGTGGGAAGACCGAGACTTAGAGCGACTGCGCCTATTGGATTTCTTTTTCTTATTAGTGTCCTCTTCCTCACTGGCATCAAGATTATATTTTGAGAGGTCAGCATCATCTTCATCCTCATCCTGAAAAAATGCAGACACACAAAAATACTTCAGAAACACTTGGACTGTTTTCTCCAGTTAGTGTTTTCTGCCTATTCTGGGGTTCATTCTGTGGCTCTCAATCTCTGAAATACTGTTGGTAGTGCATGCCTTCAGATCCAAGTATTTTAAGAGTAAGGAGTGACTGAAAATAATTATTTCAAAGCAAACTAATATAAAGCCTGGAAAAAAACCCATCTGAAGTCCCATTTCTGTTATTTAATCAAGCTGATGAGAGCACAGACATTCATATTACCAGTTACTTTAACTGAGTGCCTGGAAGAACCTGCAGATGCAAAATCTAGAACCAAAGCACAGTTCTGCAGACACATGGATCTGGTGACTGCTGTGTAAGTAATAAGCACATACGCAGATCTCTGCAGGACTACTGTGCAGAGATGTGGACAATCCACTATGTGATCATGTATTATTGAAAAGATGAAAAAATTCACTTTATTCCATTTATAAAATAGAAATTGGACATGTTTTTAAAAGGCCAAGAGTAAAACTCAACAATATTCCCTTTATATGGTGTCCACAGACAAAGGTTCCAAACATGGATCTCAGAACTACTGATTCTGATCTCAGATAAGTTTTAAAATCACGTATCTGTGAGTGCAGGTATTTAGAACAAAACAGCTTGTGCGCATTACTTCACAGAAGCTGTAGCACTATTACTCAACACCTGGTCCTCCACAGTGCTCTAAAGGCAGCTAAAGTACAAACCAAACCCTACCCACTACTACTACACAGCACTATAGTAATGATAAAAGAATGATAAAAACTCCAAACATGTTACCTCATCCAATTTATATTTGGAGAGATCTTCATCCTCATCCTCCTCATCTTCCCCTTCAGACTCCTTATCTTCTACTTCCTTCAGAATAGATGCAGGACCAACTGGCTTCCCTCTGTACTTTTTCTTTTTGCGTCCAAACTAAGAAATGTTATATCATTAGAATATGATAGAATCAAAAGTAATTTAAATTAAACCCAGTATTTTCTTTAAAAGTACACACCAGTTTCAAATAAGATATTACTCGAAGGGAAAGACAAGTATCATAAAACATCAGTTAGCAACAAGAACATTTCTGAAGAGATGCTTGTCTTGGGTACAGTTAGTGCCCAACGACAAGCTGGATGGAACTCTGAATTTAACAAGAGTATTTTATATTTGTGCCTATGGGTTATCTTTATTAAACAACATTGAGCATCTGGCTGAAAGCAACATGATGACCCTGGAGCCACCTCTTGAAGAAATTTAACAAACTCAGCGCATACCAGTTTAATTCATTTTTACTTTTTACCCACAAAAACCAGATACATTCACTTTCAGTTCAAAACTCTCACACTTGAGCATTTGGCAGAGAGCTGTATCACAACATATTCTTGATCAGCACTCTTCTAAGGCAATCAAACACATACATATCCTAAACACACATCAAACAATACCTGTGCCTCCAGAGCAGCACATGCACCCAATCTTACCTCATCATACTCCCCATCAGATTCCTCACGTTCTATATATTCAACATTCTCTCGTTCATTAAATCCTCCTCCATATCCTTGAAAAAGAGGGAAAACAAGATAAATCTCTTGACCTGCACCAAAGTCAGCTACAGGAAGCACAAGGTTTATTCTAAACTTTCACAGAGGCTCAGGAAGCCTTCAGTGGTTTATAAATATGTGCCCCATAGAACATAATAGGATCTCAAGAGAAACATGAATTGCTCCTACACACATTTATTAAACAGAAACCTAACTGAGCAAATGGATTAAGACACAGACAACAAAGAAGCAAGAGAACTTAAAAGAGTGGGAAAAAAAAACATAAAAGAAATGTCAGGATTATAGCTGTGCTTCCCAGAAGAGCTCTGGTGGGGCTGTGGTGCCTGACAGCTGCCCTGCATGCATGCACACGGGCATGTCCCCAAGGGGCTAGAACAAAGGCTACTGTACTCCAAGACTGAAATCCCACCTTAGGGAGCAGCCAGTAGCCAACTCAGGAAAGCAGTGAATGAAACACAAGGTGGGGACATGCTGCTCAACTGCTTCTCTTGGCCTCAGCCAGGTCCACATGCACACAGTCCCCTGGGTATCACAATTCTTTTGGACATACACTGAGATACAGCTCCTCAGGGAGCCACAGTAATGGAAGGATCCTGCAGTCACATGGAATTGTATGAATGCCAAGATTTGCCTCAGGAATCTCTCTGTTCTTTTGTCTAACGTGAGAGGAACACCTGAAGGGATCATTTTTGTTTCAGCTGCCTCTATAACTGACCCCAAGTGTATGCAACATGCTGGGTGTCCTGCATGTGACTGGCAACGTCAAAGGGACACCAGAACATAGAATAATGAAATAGCAAAAATATTCAATTATATGAAATATATTACATCCAATTAAATATTCTTCTTTAATATTCTTTCAATATTAGATACAAATATTAAAAAAATATTCTTTTGAATTATAAGCTGTGTGCTCTTCTCCATGCTTCTTTTTTTATATATAGAATCATAGAATAGTTAGGGCTGGAAAGGATCTTAAGATCATCCAGGTCCAACCCCCCCACCATGGGCAGGGACACCACACACAAAACCATGTCACCCAAGTTAAACCATGTCAGCCAAGTGCATATGCATTATTGTGACACTCCATGCATTAGCTCTCAGCCTGATCCCATTTGCAGTGACACCAGTACAAATGCAGGACTGCAGTGTAAGGAGATCCTCCGGTCTAGTTACCACTGGGCTCATTATTAATGCAGGAAGAACTTAAAATGTGTCCAAGCGTGACCAAACCTAAACCTCATTAAGAGGTGACGGTCTGACCTACACAACCTTCACACCCTGTTCTTGGGAATGCTGATGCCTCCAGCAATGGACAGTGTGCATGCACTGGGTCTTCTGGAGTTGAATGCAGATTGTATTACTCCTTCCAATCTTCTTAGTAACAAAGTCAAATATAGGGGCAGTTTAATCTGTTGACTTTCCATAGGAAACAATCATAGAGTTAACACACCACTAAAAGTAACCAAGCCCAAGAACCTACTTGTAAGTCCAACACTTATTTATATATGGAAATTCATCCAATTTTCATACAATCACAGACTGGTTTCTGTTGGAATGGAGCTTAAAGCTCTTCCAGTTCCAACCCCTGCCACGGGCAGGTGCACCTTCCACTAGAGCAGCTTGCTCCAAGCCCCTGTGTCCAACCTGGCCTTAAGCACTGCCAGGGATGGGGCAGCCACAGCTTCTCTGGGCCATCACCCTGTGCCAGCACCTCAGCACCCTCAAAGGGAACAGCTTCTGCCTCAGAGCTCAGCTCAGTTTCCCCTGTTCTGGCAGGTTCAAACCATTCCCCTACAGGCCCTTGCTCAAAGCCCCTCTCCAGGTTTCCTGAAGCCCCTTTAGGCACTGGGAGCTGCTCTAAGGTATCCCCTTAGGAAGCCCTCTCTTCTCCAGGCCGAACCAGCCCAGCTCTCTCAGCCTGTCAACTTCGCTGGTTCTGCTGTGAAAACACCACCTTTAATTAAATTACACTGCAATTTATAAAAGGAAGTCCTCTTTAGCAATATGAGTACTTTAAAACCAGACACATCTTACCTGTCCTCTCCTCCAATTTCGCGTACTTAGGAGTATTACACATATTGCATTCTGATCTTCTGGCCCAGTTCACGTTACCACATCTTCAGAGGCAAAAAGAATGAAACAAAAATAAGAAACATTTTATTTCAAATCAAAAAGCTTAAGTGTTGAGGCAACACTCAGAATATATCATAGAATCAGAGAGTGGTTTGTGTGGGAAGGGACCGTAAAGCCCATCCAGCTCCAACCCCTGCCACAGGCAGGGACACCTTCCACTAGAGCAGCTTGCTCCAAGCCCTGTCCAACTTGGCCTTCCAAATGAGAAATATTACAAAAATGTATTTGTCAAGTTTTAGCAGTGATCTGGTAAATCTCCATGGCAACAGTCCTCATAACATAACTACTTGAGAGAGTCTCTGGGTATTTCACAAGAATGAGGATGATGGGAAGGTGACCATACTGGACAAGTGAAGGGGAAAGAAAAGGCACATGGACAAGTTTAAAGGGGCAACTGCACAAAAAGTGTTAAGACCCCCTCACTGCTCTCCACTAGTGGCATTCATGGTTCGGAGGGGTTAATGAAGAAAGTACCACGGGTATAATTCTTATGAGCAGCCACCGTCCCTGATCGCTGTAGTTATCTGCTTCTGCAACTGCATTCCTATCTTATAACCTTCTAGAAGGCCACTCAGGCTTCCTCCACTTGTAGTGCTACCCTCAAGACACTGCTCAGCCCCAGAGAGAAGAGGAGGTCTGTAAAACCCAACCTAAGTATAAACTTGGAAAGACACAGCAATCCTGAAAGCATCAAGCACATCCCCTCAGATGCTGGGGTCCACAGCATTGCCCAGGGAACTGGGCTGACCATTGCCACTGGAAATCCATCAAACTGAAAACAGTTCAATGCCAACAGGAAAAAAGAACAGAATTCCAGGTTTCACTGCTCAGACAGCTCAAACAGCAAAGCCTGAAACCTTCAAGTGCTCCTTTCAAAAACCCAAGTGTTTTATTAAAGCAGTCCTTTTCTAATTGAGGTCTTAATTTTCCCAACTGATACCTTGGAGAAATATCTGAGGATTTAACCATGGGCTAAACTTGACTCATTATGTGTTTAGTGAATGTTAACAACAAAATACCATGCTGCAGTGTGGGTGTTACTTCCATCCACATATATCTCCCAAACTTGGTAAGTGTCCAGCTTATCAGAGAAAACCATGAACTGTTACCTACCTATCTTGATTATTTTTAACCTCTTCCCAGCCATGTTAAATAAGCTGCTCTCCAGCAAGCAAAACTGAGTGCTAGCCTCACATCAGAACACTATGAGTGGAACCTGTGAGTTTTGACCATTCTTCCTCAACTGTACAAGTAAATATACAGTGACAGAATTAAGAACCAGGCTGTTTGAGGTGTTGTGTGGCACTACAAGAACACTCTGCACTCTGTAAGAGGCCGTACGTTTTACACTGCCAATCGTTGGCACTGAAGAGCCCACGACTCTTTTCAGCAAGTGTCTTCCCTATTTCAGTCCCTCCAGCTTTCATCATTTTGGCTTCTGTTGTTTTTTCTGGAAAAGAAAAAGACACAAAGAACAAACAGGTCTCAAACATCTTGATTCGTGAATATATACTTTTTAAATAGATTTAATATTATTTTTAATTCGCAGAAAGAGATGAGGAGAGAAAGATCATAGAATACCATTCTGGTTTGGGTTGGAAAGGACCTTAAAGCTCCTCCAGCTCCAACCCCTGCTCCCACGGGCAGGGACCCCTTCCACTGGAGCAGCTTGCTCCAAGCCCCTGTGTCCAACCTGGCCTTGAGCACTGCCAGGGCAGGGGCAGCCACAGCTTCTCTGGGCCATCACCCTGTGCCAGCGCCTCAGCACCCTCACAGGGAACAGCTTCTGCCTCAGAGCTCAGCTCAGGCTCCTCTCTGGCAGCTGAGCCACTCACCTCTTCCACATCTGTTACAATTGGTTCTTCTCGCAAAGTTTACATTCCCGCACCTGAAAACAGAAGCGGAGCGAGAACGAAGACGCGGTTAACGCTGGAAAATGCACTCGCGCGAGACTTAAAAGAAAACCACCTTTGTATTCCAAGCTGCATTGACTCCAAATCGGAACACGAAGTTTCCCAGCCCTGCGCGGCCCCGTGATTGACGGAGCTGTGGAACTCTGCAACGGGGCGAACTGCCCCGGGCCGCCCCAGCCGGCGGGAGGGGGCAGCTCCCCAGGCCGGTGCTGCCCCGCTGGCGGGCGCTGTGCTGCGCCGTGTGCCGCCGGCCCCCGCGGCGGGCGCTGCCCCCGTCCCGTCCCGTCCCGCCCGGTCCCCGCTCACTTCTTGTCGGGGCAGATCCAGTCCCCGTCGCTCACGCGGAAATTCTTGGTCGACATCTTGGGCCCCACCGAGCAGAGCGCCCAGCGCCGCGCCAGAGAACCAGGGCCCTGCGCGGGCCGGGCTGCCCACCGCGCCTGCGCCCTGCTGCCGCCCGCAAGGATTCTGCTCAGGCAGCGGTCCGGGCGCCTCAGCGCGACCGGCGGGAGGAGCGGGCCGAAGGAAGCGCGCCCCCCAGCGGGGCGGAGGGTTGTCCGCGGAGGTGCGCATGCGCACTGCGCTCGGCCGCCCTGGCGGCATTTCGCTGAGGCGAGAGGCGCGACTCGGAGGTGGAAGGCGCGCAGTGAGCAGGGGAGCCGGCTCCGCAGAGCGGGGAGCCCTCCGGCAGCCCGAAATCCTGCAAACCAACACTATAGAGCTCCCTTGTTCATGGCAGATTGCTTTCCTGCGGCTGCTGCTGCTGTGGTGTTTGCCACCACAAAGTCCCGAGCTCCTGCGTGTAGACCTTCACTAGAAGAAAATACATCAACTGCTGATGTAATCAAAGATAAATGTAATAAGGCTTAATTTTCAGAGAAGAGAGCACACAGCGTTTAGACTGGTTTCTCAATGCCATTGCACTGATGAAGTTACCACAAGAGCATAGAGTGCTTTAAACAAGAATAAGACAGACTCTAATGTTACGAGTGTTCAAGAAAATCCATTATTTTGAAGAAGATGGGGTTTCCTATGATGAAAAGACCGCCCTGTGGTTTGTGGGGGGTTCACTTCAGCACAGGGACAAATGCTTCCATGTCCTGTGTGTGACTGCTCAGTCCTTTTGCTTTCCCTTTGGACTGGTGATGAGCTGGTGGGATCTGCACACCTAGTCCGACCAGCATTACCTCATTAAACACATGCAGTGTGCTGATTTAGAGCAAATGTGACATTCCTGGCAGTTTTTACCCCCTTTCTGTGCTGTTTTTCCACATCCTGTGGAAAAACCATTTGGACTGTGGTTATGTGCCTGGTTTTTGTCACATCCGCTCTCCAGGTCATGAGGGAAGATGACAGTTTTACTGCGATTTATTTATAAAAGTGTAAACCAGTGTGACTGCGCTGGAAAAATGTGTTGGGGCATCTGGATACGTACGAACCCCCACTCCCATGTGTGCTCCTGAACAGGAGGCACTACCCCTGCCTTTGCCTGCAGCTGGAGAAGGCCCCAAAGGGGAATCGAGAGCAAGGGCTGTGAAAAAAAAAAAAAAAAAAACCCAAACCCAGCCCTCCCC
>NDXB01016159.1:0-32317 GCA_002631895.1 Agapornis roseicollis
AGCTGCTGGCTCATTCCCTGCTGTGATCCAGCAGCAGCACCCTGCACAGAACTGGGGACTGGGGACTGGGTTCAGGGTCAGACCTCTTCTGTTCTGTGTCCCAACCCTGCAGTTATTGATAGCGTCAGTAATAAATTTATATGTTCTTTATACCTTTATTCATGAATTTGTATGTTATTTATAGCATTTTTAATGAATTTATATGTTTTTATAGCTTTATTCATAAATGTCTGTAATTTATAGCTTTATTAATGAATTTATATGTTATTAATAACTTTATTCATACATTTATGTGTTTAGAGCGTTTTTATGAATTTGTAAATATTTTTAGCTTTATTAATAAATTCATATGTTATTTATAGCTTTATTCAGAAATGTGTAAGTCATTTATAGCTTTATTAATAACTTAATATTTATAGCATTATTCAGAAATGTGTATGTCATTTATAGATTAATAAATTTCTATGTTTTATAGCTTTATTTATAAATATATGTGTTATTTATAGCATTATTTATAAATTTGTATGTTATTTATGGCTGTATTTATACATTTGTATGTGCTTTCTTCCTTTTTTTATAAATTTGTATGTTCTTTATAGCTTTCTTCATAAATTGATGTTAATTATAGCTTTATGAATAAATTTGTTATTTATAACCTTAGTCATAAAGGTGTATGACATTTGTAGCTTTATTAATAAATTTATATGTTATTTGTAGCTTTACTTATAAAGTAATATTTTATTTACAGCTTTCTTCATAAATTTGTGATTTACAGCTTTCTTCATAAATGTGTTTTATACCTTTCTTAAGAAATTTGTTAGTTACAGCTTTATTTATAAATTTATACATTATTTATACCTTTATTAATAAATTTATTTAATTTATAGCTTTATTAATAAATTTATGTTATTTATATCTTTACCAATAAATTTGTATGTCATTTTAGCTTTATTAATGAATTTGTAAGTTATTTATAGCATTATGAATAAATCTATGTTATTTACAGCTTTATTAATAAGTTTGTGTGTTATTTATTGCTTTCTTCTGAAATTTGTATTTTATATCTTTATTAATAAGCTTGTTACTTATAGCTTTCTTCATATATTTGTATGTTATTGATAGATTTCTTCATAAATTTGTATGTTATATATGTTTATTAATAAATTTATTTATTGCCTTAATAAATATGCTATTTATAGCTTTCTTTAAAAATTTGTATGTTATTTGTGGCTTTCTTCATAAATTTGTATGTTATGTATAGATTTATTAATAAATTTATTGTGACTTATAACATTATGGGTGTTTATCGTGATAATAAATCTTATGGTTTAAGTAGCTGTGTTTGTGTCTTGATGTTAAGAATAGTGCTGACATCTTTGTACTAGAAATTGTTAATCTGGTCTGTGTTCTCAGCATTGCCATCCCCTCTGTACTTTGGAATCTACGTTGTGGGTACTATTGATAATTGTACCTCTTGTTTTTAATCCTCAGAGGACCAATCTATGGGGCAGACGTCCCCCCACATCTTCCACCTCCCCTCCAGGCTATTTATGGTAGCATGTGAGAATTTCAGAGACTTTTAAGTGTCCTTTAAATACCCATGAGACCAACCTGCCCCTTTTGCTGGGAGCCAGCATTTTGCTGCATATGGTTCAGGTCTTGCTTAAGGGTAAACAACTTTGTGAGCATACCCCAAAGACATCTTCCGCAAGGCTGCACAGTTGTGAGTGGCAGGGTGCGTGGGATGCTATGGGCAAGTACCTAGGGCAGTGGCCCCTGCAATGCTGTGGAACTTCACCGCTGAACAAGTGCACAATCCAGGATAAGTGCTCCATTAGCTGCAAAAAGCATCGTCCTGGCAATACTGGAGAGGTGAAATCACCACAACGTGCTGGGGCCTGTCCCATGCTCACTGAGCCCTGCTCAGCACTGTCCAGTACCCTCAAGGAGGAAAAGTCCCTGGATCTCATGGCAAAGCAACAGGCACTGCTTCTACTCCAACCCCAGCAATGAGCACTGCGGCTACTGCAACCTCAGCAGCAGGCACTCCAGCCACTCCAGCAATGGTGACAGGCATTGACATGCGCAGGCACAGCCCAGAAGCCCATTGGGCATTGTGAAAGGTGGGAAGGGGCTGGTGGGCTTTGCAGCATCCTGACTGTGGCAATGTCCGCAGAAGCCCCTGTGCTCCCACAGCAGCAATGCTGTGCAATGTTTTCTATAGTTGCTGATACATTCACAATGGCCTTTTCTAATTCATTTACACCTAATGATGGGATAAGCCATCGGACAAAGCTATGAAAGGCCATTTTTCATTCAGCTATCAGACTGTAACCTCTTCTGATTCATTTAACTAAACTCCTAATCCACGTTCCAGAAGAACATGTGCTAACAATTGTGAGATTAGGGACTATTGCACCCAAAGTGCCCACTCCTTTCCAGTTAGAGGGTAATGCTTTATATGCATTTTCTCCACATAACCAGTACCATCTTTTCCCTTCACGGACAGGTCACTAACAGCCTGTGAACCAACCAAACCAGCCAATATCTATAGTAGGGTTACAATTTGGAAGCTTTCCCACCAAAGCTGTAGAACCTCCACAATCTATCACCATTCCCATCCCTTTCGGTGGGCTACATCTCTGTATACAGGTATAATATTTTTCACCTGGATTGGGGTTCACTATTCTGAGTCCTTGCTTTTGAGTGTGATTCCCAAAGAAGCTGGTATTTACCCATAGATTCCATGATATTTTGTAGGGGATAAGTATGCCAATTAAGGAGATCTCAATTTTTTCTCCTGCTTTAGGCAATTGAGTACAGACCCAACATTTGCTTTTGTTAAGAGCACTAGTTACATTTTGCACTAATGTCAAATACCAGTTCTGATCCCATGCCCCTTATGTTCACAGTCACATAAATCCAAATCATGATTGACACAGTCTCACATGTGTAGGTCCTGAAGACTTGACACACTAACAGCTCTCCCTCAACACCTTTCACATCTGGAACACCCATTCTGCACCAGGACGTCAGTCTCAGCTCCACGATACCTTAAAAAATAGGGTTATGGTTAAGGCTACGATTCAGAGAGCCACAAAGCCAACAGCTCCAGAGATGCTGGGGCTGCCAAAGAGAGCATGGCACTGCGCCAACATTGCTCCTTCAACACCTTTCTCATCTGGGACACCCATTCTCCTGTAGGATGGCAGGCTCAGCTCCAAGATGCCTTAAAAATTGAAGTAATCTTTATGATTAGAATTCAGAGAGCTGCAATGCCTACAGGTCTAGGGATCATTGTGCAACAAGGAGAAATAAATTCCATTTACCTCATTCTGTAGCACTGTGAGGCCCATGTAGGCTCTCAATGGTATTAGTACTGATGGTCTTACTTTTGCTTTTGACCTCTTCACCTACGGTATTCCATTTCCCTCCTTCATAGGAATCATAAATAGTCACTGTTCTGTATGCAGAAGGGCTCCTTATTTCTCTGGCACTGCAGCTTCCAAGTCTACAAACAACTAGATGGAGGCAACCACCAATAACCCAAGAATATACCCAGGTAGTCCTGTGAGATACATACATTGCAAAAGCCATCCTAGTAAAATGGAAAAGGAGGAATGGTGTTTCTGTTTCCACCTGACAAAGCAGCAGACCCATACTATAACTACACAAAGACAAATGCAGCAAGTGGGATGTATGAACACTTACATTTCGAGCTCAAATACCAACATTTCTGGGCATGCTGCCCCAAACAGGCTCATGTTTGAATAGATACCAGCTCTTGGATAGATACCTGTGCTTTCAGAAATAACAATGCCTGTCAGAAATCACATTCATCTTGGCCTTTGGAGTGAGGAGTCCCAGGAAAATACCCATTGGGCCACTGCTTTTCCACTCATAGCTTCCTATGAGGGCCAATGTGAGGGGGAGCAACCCAAGGCTAACGCCAGACAAAACAGAGAGGGTTCTCAAACTCTGGAGGGCATACATGACTGATGTACTTTTTGAACAGCCACCATAGGGCTGAAAGGCAAGCTCCAGAGATGCTCCAAAACCAGAGCCACTGCACCAAAATGTAGGACCAAGTACAGCAAGCCACTACAGAAATCTTGCCTGTGGAAAGCTCTGGTTCCATGAGGTGTCTCAATGCTGGCCTGAGAAAAACAAATTTGAAAGCCATTGCATTTCAAGTAATCATTTGCTTGCAGGAGATCCTTATTTGTGGAACCACATACCCAAAGAAAGAAAGTTTAAGATACATACAGTAAAAAACTCAATCTAAGACAAAGGAGGACATTGTGCTCTCACAGGTATCAACACTGTCATTCTGATTTTAGAAGTCAAGATGTTTGCTGATAGAAAACAGAATATCCACCTTCATTTCAGGTAAGTGGAAATACTGTGAAAGGGCAATGAAGCCTCTCATTAAATGGTGCGAACAGAAACAGAAGAAAGCCATACTGTATCCAAACCATGCTGTGCTGATCTGGCTATGCTAATGCAGCTAAGACATGCTGCAGTGTCTTCAGGGAGATTCTGATCTATTCAAACCAGGTCTATGCTGTGCTGTCCTGTTGGAGCAGGCTGCAGCTATCATGAGAAGCACGCAGCATCAAAGGCTCTGGTCTAAATGGGAAAAGCATTAATTATCCTTTAATTTTCCATCTGTGATTTTGAGCCCTTCCTGAGGTGCATAACTCCCTGTTTCCCAGACACAGTTGGATAAATGAATGTTTAAGAGTTGTGCTTTCTCCTCTACTTGAAGGTGGCTGGATGCTTTCTCACCTTCAACTGATCAAATGCTGCAAAGACTTAACTCCCCTTTGCAACAAAATATCTCGTTACTCATATATTTAGCTAATAGGAAACAAAAATGATTAAATGCACTGGCTGTCTATGCACAATCTAATAAACTGCACTAATAGTGGTTTTCCTGGCACCACAAAACAGCACATTCTTGCATGATGTCCAATATTGAACTCTGGGGCAGAAGACACGACTGATCTGTGTTGGAAAGCGCCTCCATTCCCAATTAACCCAGCTAGTTTCATTAAACCTTGTTGTCTACCACTCCGGATTGCTCTTCATGCTGAATCCATAGTTACCTTCTGGTTTATCCTCACAGATGAAAAGTGCTTACATGGAGAAAAGCTAGGGAATGTCTGACAATAGATTCTAGTGTCTATTCCTTATTATCCATTTTAAATACTCCTTAGTATCCTTTTAAAATGGTAACTGCACCATTTACCTCCAGTTGCCAGTGGCTGCAGCTTGCAGCCCCAGGCTCTGTGGTTGCAACTGGCATTGCAGGCCTAAGACTGCCTTCATTCCCACACTCACATGTGGTATCTGCACCTACACAGATCAGTCCCATGGCCTGAAAATCCATCAGGAGAGGTGAGGTAGAGAAATGGCTTGTATGGCACATTAATTTGAAATCCATGCTTTAATTTCTAGGCAGTATCAATCAGACACAAGTATATTATCAAATAAAAACCAAACATTAGAGAAAAGCAGTCCTTTAGACAACTCTGCATTTTTTAGCGGGCAACCACAACTGCTATATATTTACTGTAAGGGTGGTGAGGCACTGGAATGGGTTGCCCGGGGAAGTTGTGAATGCTCCATCCCTGGCGGTGTTCAAGGCCAGGTTGGACAGAGCCTTGGGTGGCATGGTTTAGTGTGAGGTGTCCCTGCCCATGGCAGGGAGGTTGGAACCTGAGGATCTTAAGGTCCTTTCCAACTCTAACTATTCTATGATTCTATACATGAAAACCAACCAATTTTCAGATACATGGAGACATTAAATCAGTTTGGGATTTGGGCCAGCTCTGCTTAGTTTCAAGAAATCTACAGAAAATTGCACTTGGCAACAGCTCTTTTCTATGCATGCTCCTAGGGGGTATTTCTGCAACTTCATCAATTTTCTTTTGTATTTAAATCTATTTACAATAAATAACAATACTAATAAAAGCTAAAATTTACACATTAACACAGCACACAATGATAGATTCTGGTAGAATATTTGGCCTAATTTTCATTTCTACACTTTGAATAAGTGTTTTATGCACAGTTTTATGCATCACTGAAACCAACCAGCCTTCCGTAAGGCATTTAGGACCTTGCAGCTCCACCAGCACAGTGATCGATAACATGACACGCTGCTGTTATGCCACAGCAAGTGACATATGGCTGTGGAGCTGCACATTGTAATTAACCACTGATTTACAACAGGAAGAGGAGAGGCTGTTACATTCAATTAACTTGCCTTCCTCGCAGCTGACAGGCAGCCGAGTGCTCAACACTTCATATACTCCCTGCAAATATCCCTTTCCACAAGCATTACAATTGCTGTAATTAGCACAGATCAGCTATGAGAGCAGCACTCTCAGTTATCCAATGCAGTAGATCATAAAAAGTTAAGATTGATCAGTTTTATTAAGTAGCTCAACCAGCATTTCTCTTTTATCAACATTCTCATATATTGTTCCATGGAGTTTTGGGTTGGTTGTTTTTTTTTTTTCAGTTAATTCAGACACATTCTATACAACTCTACAGAAAAAGAATATTTTCCTAAGATATAAGGCTTGGGATTAGTGTAGTTGGTGACAGTCACAAGCACACCTACGAAGAAGTACAGTAGTATGTGAAAAGTGATAAAGAGATGCTCCATGCTTGCTGTTGAATGAGAGCTGGTATCAGAACCAATATAACATTGGTTATAGAATATAACAGAAGATATTCTGTCATGCTCTTTCTTTTCTTTTGGACTTGTGTTTGTCCACAGGAAAGAGGCTGCCAAGCACCCTGAACCTCCTTTTTGACTTTCTTCTGTTTCCCATAGGACAGCCTGCTGTCAGAGGTGCTCAGTGTTTTAGCTGACTTGACATCTTGATGTGCCTGTCAGCACAGTGTCAGCAGAGGTTAGAAGAGGTAGCAAGGCTACGGAAGTTTACACTAGCTGGTAACTTGCCCACTGAGCAGATTCAAAGAGATCTGAGCAAATGTGGTCAGGCCTGATCACTATGGGACACCTTCCTTCTGCAGAAGGACCCACAAAGTGACTTCAGGATAGTAATCCTGTTGTGCTTCATGTCAGTCATGATTCTAAAGGGGCCTACAGGAAATCTGGAGAGGAACTTTTTACAAGGGCACTTAGCAATAGGACAAATGAGAACGGCTTTTAACTGACAAGGGAGATTGAGGTTAGATATTAGGAAAAAAATCTTCCCTGTGAGGGTGCTGAGGCGCTGGCACAGGGTGCCCAGAGAAGCTGTGGCTGCCCCATCCCTGGCAGCTTTGAAGGCCAGGTTGGACGGGGCTTGGAGCAACCTGCTCTAGTGGAAGGTGTCCCTGCCCATGGCAGGGGTTGGAACTGGATGAGCTTTAAGGTCCCTTCCAACCCAAACCATTCTGTGATCGTATCTGCCCAGGAAACGAAAGCTGCAAAGAGCAATGCAAGTATGTTGTACGGCACAGTACAACAAACCACATGGTGGCTTCTATTACATTTGCTTGAAGCCTCAAGAAAATGTAATCTGCTGTGATAAATGCATGCTTAAAGGAGATCAGCCACTGACCTGGTGGGTTGCTGTATCATGCTTGGTGTTAAGGAGTTCACTCTGCTCAGACTCTGTACTGTGGCATGTAAATGAACCTGTGGGGGTTACCTTGGTGCCTGCGGTGGGAATGATGAACAGCTCAGGCTGTGCACTACCCCCGTTGCCCGACCTTTCCCTGTCAATTGAGAGAAGCAGTCGTGACTGACTACAGGAACATAACCTCACTGTGCGATTTACTTTAGCCTTTGGACATGCATCACTACGTCCTTGTACTGACTGGCCATGGGGTGGCAATGTCAATCTTCTTAAAGCATTTTCTTACATTGCTAGTCTCAGACCTTGCTGCTGCTCCTGCTCCTTTGTGCTTTTTCCCTTTTTCTCATTTAGTCTGGTTTTATAGTTAAAGAACTTGTACATGTATTTTAATTTTCATTGCAAAAGTCAAATCAGTCCACAACAAAGACTTTCTGATCCCATTAGGTTGTATACTTTCTTCTGCTTCCCCTTCATTCTATTCCTTACAGGTGCTCAAGTACACTCTCTAAGGGAATTACATGTCCAATGCCAGCTTCCCATAAAAGATTTCTCCCCTTCTTGAGGTATAAATGTGAGAGACTTTGTCCTTCCACTGAAGTTTCTTTGAGCATTTAGGGTTTTGCTGTCTCTCAGGCCAACAGGCTCCACCATCCAGACATCTCCATTTCACAACGTTATCCCTCTGAAATAAAAAGTCTTTTCGCTCAAGGTCCATTTTTTACTCTTTGTCAAATAACTCCAAAAAGGTTATTTTCTATAAAGCTCTGTTATTTCACCCTGTTGCCTCACAGTGGCACAATGGTACCACTTCCCTGTGATACAATGAAGTCTGCTATAGGAGCCCCAGAGCCCCAGCTGAGAAAGTTGGTTTAAGTACCAGAATGGCACGCTCAAGAGTTATCACCTAGGGCTGCTGCCAGCTTCAGGAATCCACTGCTCACCAATATCAGCATAAAGGTGCTCAAAGCCTGAAGCAGGACACCCTATTCTTGGTTCAGGAACACTTTGTTGAACAACGGTGTCAGTTAAAACATACAGAAGCAATAAGGACCTGCAATTACTGATACAGAATTGGTCCTCCAAGTCCCTCCTAATGACAGCTCTGTTTACGTTCCTCTGTGGAAATTACAGACATCTCCTGAAGGATTATCACAGACCTGTAACACTTCCACTAGAATGCTTTTAATATTCTTGCCCCAAGAGACAATTTAAGGGCCACATCCTTTAACAAAGCAAACAGCTTCACCCACACTCATTGTCTGTCCTCCTTTTCTTCAGCCCTCTGCCAGAAACAGCCCAGAAGTTCCTGACATGTTGGCTTCAGGTACCAGTCACACATTTTATGGCACTGGAACTTGACAAACAAATTATCAGTGCTTAAACCTATGTAGCAGTGCACAGCCATCTGCCCACAAATGCTCTTTTAACCCCACAATGGGCTGCTTCAGCACTGATTTCCCATAGCTGTTGCTGTGACAGCAGCAGCTCTCTGGATCCTCTCCAAGACGACAGAGGCAGAAGTTTCAGGCAGAGGGAGGGAAGGAGCAGAAGACAACAGAACAAACCCTGTCTGACGGGAAGGTGCCTCCTGCCTTTGCAGTCAGGTGGGAGCCATGGGAGAAGGTTTCCTTCAAAAGCTCTCTCGTCTCCAGTAACCTCTCAGCTTTATGCCTCTCAATTTGTGCAGCTTCTTCATTCATCCACAGCTGCCTACAGAGACAGGCAGAGGAAGCACAGTGGGCATTTTGAACTGCTTTTAAAGCTTCAGGTTTAGCCTCTCATTCACCTCTTTTCCCACAGCTCAGTACAAAGTCTGCTTTATACAACGTGTTCCTTCTTTCAAGCATGAAACAAAACTATCCCTCAGTACTTGTGCTGTACAGTGCCTGCTCTTATTAGAGTAGGAAGGAATAATCACAGGGATTATGAATGTGGTACTGAATGTCAAGGCGTACTAAAGCTGTTCAATATCTCAAGATTGAATAAGGAGTCTTCCAAGGCACTGCTTTTCTGCCTGAAATTAAATTGTGGAATCAAATACCTTATAAGTGGATCTACCCAGTAACTAATTTTGTTGGCATATTTAAGAAGGTATTCATCTTACCATTACCCGAATGCATCACAACTCTTTGTGCTCACAAGCATCCCAGAGTTTTTTTATCCAATCCTGCTGCTAAGGAACAAAAACACTGTCATTCATCGAGCACAGAGCACACGTATCATGCTGCAGTATGTATCACTCATGCCAAGCTTTGTGAAAAGGATGGATCATACAGTGTGGGCTCCAGGAGAAGTTCACTGCTGAGTAATTTCAAGGTATTTGTCTATAAGCACATTATATTTTGGGTAATGATACCAAAGCAGTGACCTTATCTGGTCAGAAGCTGGATCACAGTGTTTCAGGAGATGGGCAGCTGCAGTGCTGCTAGGGCTCAATGCAGTGTTCAGTTGAAAACATTGGAAATTGCCTCTCCAGCCAGCCAGTTGGGAGGTGCATCCATCCTCCTGCTGCTCTGCTTCACACAGGTCTGCCCATGCAAAGACTCAGTATTGAAAAAGGCCTCAGGTTTGCAATTGCATTGGCCTCTGCCCTCACTCCTGTCACCACACATAGAACTGGCTGCCACACAAATGCCTTGGTACAAGGCTGGCAGCATTCTAACATGTCTCACAGAGCGGTCTGTGTTGGAAGGGGCCTTAAAATCATGCAGTTCCAACTCCTCTGCCATGGACAGGAACACTTTCCACTAGACCCTTTAGGCACTGAAGGCTGCTCCAAAGTCTTTCCAGCACCATCTCTTCTCCAGACAGAACAACTTTCTCAGCCTGGCTCCATAGCAGAGCTGCTCCAGCACTTGGATCATCTCTGTGGCCTCCTCTGGACTCACTCCAACAGGTTCACATTCCTCTTGTGTTGGGGGCCCCAGAGCTGGGATGCAGTACTATGGGGCAAGGGGTATCTCAAAGGATGCAGAGAGGGAGAATAACCTCCCTTGGCCCCTTGGCTCTTCCCTGAGCTGGGGAAGATCAAAGCACCTGAAACACGTTTGGGTTCATGCTAAATTCAAGGGCAATGCTTTTGCAGCGTGGCTCCCTAATCTGGTAGCAGGAAAAAGTTCTCATGGATAATCAAAGAAGCTTAGTTATGAATTTGACGCCATATGTGAGACAGTTGAGAAGCTCCTTTTCAGGCTGAATAGTTAAGAAGGAAGCCTCAGATTTGTCAGAGGATTCAGCTAGAGCTGAACAGGTATCACTCAGTTGCAAGGAAGCTTTAACGGCCCTGCTGCTATTCTACCTTTAAATATAAAAACCTGATAAATCTATTACATACTTCAAAGCAGGATCCTGAAGCAAGAACAGCAGAAACAGTAATGCTAGAGAGAGATTAGTGTTCCTGTTCTTTCCATCTTCCCTGCTTCAAGCATTTAGAAATGCAACTACTTCATGATTACCCAGATAATCCAAAGAGATGCAGTCTGAATCTCAAATCCCGCCACCTGTCCACACTATTTCAGGCCAACTTTACATCCTGGACAAATCCATTCTTCCTTGACATCTGCCTGCTCCCAAGGCCTTTGGTAAAAGGCGGACAGCTGCTGGCACACGGAGCTGTGCTGAAGTGACTGATGATAAGCTAAAGCTTATTTTGGCTTTGTGCAGCAAAAGAGGGGGGTGTATGGACTCAGCAGGAAGCAGTAACAAGGCAGCAATGCTAAGCTAGCTGTTCAGGATGAGACGGAAGGGAGGGAAGGGATGAATGCTTTTTGCGTGTCGCAAAGTATCTCCCTGGCTCAGGATGTTCTGTATCAGTTTCACAGTGCTTGTATCTTCCTCCAGTCAATACAGAGAAAGCCAGACCCAGTAGTCTAGCTAAATACAGTTGGATTGGTTTTCTTTAATGGCTGCAACGTGGGATATAAATCCAAGTGAACTAAGAAGTAAATCTGGAGAATATCATTGCTGCTACTTTGGGGAAATCTTTCTGTTTTGTGATTTGTTAGAGCAGATTTCTCAAACACTGACAGTTTAGGGGCAGGAGAGTCTGATGAAAGCTGACATGTGGTGTGACAGTTGGCTTGTACTTGATTCCAAAATGTTAGCAGATATAACCTTATCCCAATTTAATTATTCAACCCAAGTTATTAGCATATCTGAACTGTGGATTATTAACAATAATGAAACCATAATGCATTTTAAGAACAAAAAATTAGAAGAAAAATATTAATATGATGACTGTTACAGAAAAATATCCAATTCATTTCAGATGGTATCACAGGTCACTGTTATCAGTGCTGGTCCAAGCCTTTGCCAGCTTCAACAATCTCCTCCCCAGCAGTTCTACATGTATGTGTGTGTATATGTATAAATGTCCATACACACATATATATTATATGATTTTATATGTATGTTTTAAATGAGTCACTGTTCGGTTCCAAAGTAGGAATTCATGATGCTATTCAAGTTTCATGCTCAAGCAAGGTATCTTTTCAGAGAAAGCACAGGATGTTTGTTCATTATTTTGCTTCACTATTTGGACTGAAGGAATATTGGGAAAACCACCACATCCACACCAAGGACTTCTTGTGCCATTACCTGATGCTCCTTCATTTACTATTATGTGCTGCAGAGGTAAATGTGGAATTCACTCCTCTGAAATCTATCCTCTCCCACTAGAAAAATCTACCACCACAGTCCTGACCAAGGAACTCCACTGCCTGCATTAGTCAGCATTAATGATGAGAACAACAACAAGGTAGCTTGTCAGGAGCACCGTGTGACTCAGCCTGACTTCCCCAAGTCCTTCTGCACCATTACACTTCAGTATTGCCCCAGCACATTCAGAGTAACAGATGATTAAACACAGCCTCATTTCAGAAATCAAGTTAATGAAGCAAGCACCGTGCAATGTAAAGGCTTGCTTTGTAAAGGTTCCTGCAGTCATGGTGACATTCTTCCCACTACCCTGAATTGGCAGATGTATTTATTACCTGGCAGCTGTGGGTGGGGAGAAAACCCCCACACTGAAGTCAGGTTCCTTACAGAGGTGGATTAACATAAAACATGAAAAATAATTATTACAAGCTCAGTGCAGGCAGCTAGCTGTAAAGTCTGTAGAAATGAAGGTAATTTCTGTACCTGGTCACTAATCACTTGCACAGCCTTCAAACACCTCCTCTCTCTGTGAACTGTGCAGCAGGCTCTCAGGTGCTCTCACCCTCCGCTTAGGGCTGCTGGGGTACCATCATCATCATCCATACTCATTACCACATTTTGAGAAGAGGTATTCAAATTCACATTGTCTTTTACCAATCAATAACAAATCTGACGTGAAGCAATGTAAGTGCAGGTTCTGAGCACAGCCTTTCACCCACTGTACCTGAAACAGCAAATCTTACTCTCTGACAGGACAATCACAGCATCAAGTCTAATTTATACCTTTTGGAAAAGAAAGCAGCCTCCCAGTACAGACAACTGCCCAAATTGCCAGGCTCAAAGGGGCACCAAGGCCAGCTGCAGACCTGGCCTTACTGGTGCACACACCCCACAGTTCAATACCCAGGGCCAGGACAGTTTAACATTTTCATTCACAATGGTGGGTGATGGGACAGAACTCACACTTGGCGTGTTTGCAGGTAACACAAAACCATGTGCTGCCATTCACAGGGACATCCACGAGCAGAAGACAGGAGCCAACACATGAATCTCAGGCACCAGCACACACAGGGACCAGAGAGCTGGAAAGCAGCTTCACAGAAAAAGCCCTGGGGAAACAATGGGAATGTGAGCCAGCCACATGCACTCATGCAGCAACACATGCACCCTTGCGGCAAAGACATCTAGCAGGTCCCAATCACCAGCAGGTCACAGTAACACAGTGAAGACTGCTGGATGGAAGATCTAATAATAGAGACACATTGAAGATTATACCTGTGTTTCAAACCACTAATGTATTATGTAAATATATATATTCCTCTAATGTACATAATGATTCTAATACACATGGATAATGTATTAAAATAATGTACATACTAGAATAATTATGTATCAGAATAAAGTTACATATAATTAATTTATAGTAAGAGCACCAGAACTTCCAAGTTGCCCAAGCAGTGCTATACTGCTGACAGGACAGTCATCTACTCCTGCCATCAACCAGTTTAAAATTCATCCACTGGAACTCACCTTTCATGAGTCAGCCAGTGTTTCTCAGCAAGGTGCCTTACCTGACAAGGCTCTGTAAAATGGGTATTCAGCATGTTTTAAGTAAGTAATGTGGTCTGTGACTTCTAGATGCATATAATGAAAATGGAACAAATACATCACTCTGTATTGTGTATCTCATCAACAAAGCCTGCACAGAGGTAGCAATATTTTCTGCTGAACAAAGTATTTACACAGGCATACAACTGCAAAAAAAAGTTTATTTTATTGCCCACATTATTAAACACTAAACAAGACAACCTTGCAGTTTATACATTAGGAATGTAAGTTTTCAGGTATAAGAAGAGAACACTTCACTGTAAAAAGGTGAAATACTGCATTAGAAAAATACAGAACAGTGTCACACATGAAAGGAAGAATCTGAAAGAGTGTGCTACACTAAACTCAGGCTCTCAGGTAAAGACAGACACCTATAGACTGATGTAGCTATTCCACAGACTTTGGTGAATATTAGAAATATACACATCTAGTCTTAGAATTGTACAAATACAAAAGGCAATATATTACACACCTATATACAGCACTGTAACCCTCAAGCACTGAGATATCAGACAATAATTATGTTAGAAATTTCTAGAATCCTCATAGAAATCAGAAGAGACCTCCTTAGAGAGAAGTGTAGCTAAAATAGCGCTGTATTTCTGTACCTGTCAAATCTGTCAGGTATTCAAGGCAATTCAAGGACATTTCACTCCCTTTGGAAAAGCCACTGAAGATGGTTAGAGGCCATCTGCTTTTTGCACAAATGGTACAGATTCTCACAACAAAAATAATTATTCTCAGCTTCAACAGTTTTGAAAGCTCGAAGCCATAATTGGAAACAGTGCCCTTTGATTTAAAACAGTAAGGTCAGTTGTAAGTGTCAGCATTAAAACAACTTCTCTTATTATAATTTGAGATGATTCAATCCTGCATACACATTCTTCAGGGAAAGTGTTACGTTTGGAGTGTTCTCCACTGCTGGCTAGACAGATTACAATATGGGATGTCTTTATAGGTCTTCCTTACAGTCTTAGGAGACCTCTACTACATTAATACACATTTTTCATTCATCAGTTTGAAGTGAACCAATAATGCTCAAAACCCAAGAGCCTGACAGTTTTAGAAATATCACTAAAGAATTAATGTATCTGGCTTCTGCCCTGCTTCCCCCCTACCTCCAATCCATGGATATTTTGAAAACAAATAATCCTGCCCTCCCTTTTCCCTATCCTGCTTTCCTGCCTTTTTTTCTTTTTGTCTATTTCTAAGGAAGGAAAGAAACAAACACAACTGAAAGTTTTCAGGAAAAAAATTATTCAGACTCAATCAGTATCAAACATGTAATGTCAGTTCACAAAAACATGCTCATTGCACAAGTTGCTCCAAAGACCAATACATACATACTTATATGAAGCCACATATGTATAGAAACAGCAACCTTTAGTACTGAGAACTTTTCATCATTTTCTCAAAGGAAGCGTGAAGCTTTACGTAATGTGAGTTGTACCAATATGAGCCTATTGGCCCCTGGGTTCAAGCCAGACCAGTTAGAATAATTAGCCAAAGAAAATAAAAGGATAAACTATAAGCTAACTTTAACACTGTTTGACTGGTAGACAATGGTACTGTAAACACGGTGGCATTTTAGATGCTTCAAAATTCTATTTATAGCTAAAGTGACTATATCTTCCCAGATCTTTTAAACCAACACCCAGCTTGAAAAGAGTGTCTACTGTGGAGATACCACCAACCACAAACTAAATGAAACAAAAGTAGAATTACTTCAAAATTCTAGCCCCTTGACACTCAGAACTAATACCATTACAGCAAACACCTATCAATTGCAATTTTGTGTATCTATTCTAGTTTATGTTTCAATTTAAGTTACTGCAAAGTATTTCCTAAGTATTTCTCAATGCTACACTGCAAGAGCAGATCAGGGGGCAGCTGTAAATTCTGCAGGTTATTTCCTCATACTATCTAAAACAATTTCAAGGAAAGGAAGAGCTCACCATTCAGTATGTGTAGTGCTAGCCAAGGTTTGCTGCTATCAGCTGCCTAAACCCTCCTACTGCTTGTGGTTACATGTGCTCCAAGTGGCCACAGGCATTAGTCAATCTGAAACAAATGTGCTGTTGCAGAAAAACCTGTAAAAGAGGCAAAATTTTCTGCCGTACAAAGTATTTACAAAAACATACAACTTCAAACAAGCAGTTTATTTCACTGACTAAAGTATTAAACACTAAATAGGACAAACCTGCAGTTTATACATTAGGAACATAAGATTTCATGTACAATGAAGAAAACACTCCTCTGTAAAAAGTTGAACTACTGCATTACTAGAATAGAACAGTCACACAACAAACTGAAGAATGAGAAATGTGGCACATTCATTTAAAGTCAGGCTCTCAGGTGAAGATGAACACCTACAGACCGCTCCAGCTATTCCACAGGCTGCAGTGAACATTAAGAAAGGTGCACACCAATTCTGCAGTCTTAGAAGCAGAATTACACAACTTACTTGTTCCTATCAACTATGTCTCCTCATCTCTCTTCATTAACCAACCAACTTATTAATTGCTACAAACCTGAATAACGTTAGCTGCTTAAAAGTTCCTTGTGCTTCAGCTTAAGTCAAAAAGGGATATCTAAACCTATCTTCAGGCAAATGGGAAAGTCTACCAGAAGTTTAGTCCACTTTGTTGCAAGGTTCCAGACCATAAGGGATCACTAGCTGCAGAAATCTGGATAGTTGGGAATGACTGTGCCTTAGATCTTTCTACTTCATTCATAATAAATTGTCTGTCAGCTAATCACCGCTATTGGAGTAGTTTTGTCAGCTACTGCTTCTCCTAATTTCTGCATAAGAAGTTTTAATACCCATGTTTGATTAAAACCTTAACATTATAAAAGTTGGTATCAAACAATGTCAAACTAGTTGAAGGTTAAAGGTTTGGCAGCCTAGAACAGGCTGCTGTTTGAGAATTTTGAACTAGAAAAATAATAGATATAAAAGACTAGGAATTACAGTGCTAGTTATATTTACATTATGATTTCCCTTTGTGCTTGCAAGTTACTGACAGTACACATCCTTTGGTAGTATTCTCTTAGTCGCAAGAAAGAAGTCCATGTTAAACACATTCACACTCCTGATTTGCTTGAGTCAGTGCAAAGGGCTCACCTTATTTCCTGTATCACATTGTTACGTAAGTACATCTCTTCCCCATAAACAGTAATACTGATGACAGTGACTTTTCAGTGAGTAGCTTTGTGCCTGATATTTAAGAATCTGAAACAAAAACAGTCTGTCACGTGACTCCTAAGTCTAAAGAGTGACTATAGCAACTGGTAAGAACTCTCATCTGCAAGTATTGCTGCTGTATGACTTTTGGCCCATTTTCAAAAACATACAGAAAAACCAAAATGCTTTCATAATTCAGACTTGTACAGGTGTAAATACGTATGAATTGCAACGTGTACTAGCTACAAAAACCACCAGAACATCTAACACTGAATTGATGCTTCTAGTTTTACATGTAAGCACAGCTTTCTCATGGCTAACACTTGGCTAAGAATGTTCTTACAATGCTGTTCCAAAACATCATGCCCATACTGCAGGACTCAGCTTAAATAAAACAAGTCCTTGCAGTTTTGCCTATGCCAAGTGGTACTGAAAAAGCAGTATCTGGGAAAAAGGATTTATTTGTTTCCATACTGTGCATTTGTAAAAAGCCAAACGTCTTAGTGGCTAAACAACCAGTTAATGCTTCTGAGACTGATGAAGATGTAACTTCACATGAAGCCATATACAACTGGGTATATAAATACAGTAAGTCAAAGAGGAACTTTGCAAGATACTAGAATTTGATGCAAAATAATTACAACTGTTGTTTATTCACTGTTACTGTTAAATATATGCCAAGAAAGAATTTATGGGCTTGTGGTTTAGGAAAGTAATGTGCAACATATTAAGGAGCTTAATGTATCAATGCACCAATACCAGCATAAACCCTCAATATTTTAGTTTTCATACTTGCCAACTGAATATCAATCTGTTGACAAAGTTATGCTAATACTAGGAGGTCGCTGCTGGTTAGGTTGTTTGCTCAAGATCGGAAAATCTGATCTTTCCATTCCATATATCAGTTTTTCCTCCTGGAGACTGCAAGCTGAAAACCTGTTTGCCTCTGTACCGGATACACCACCACGATTATTTGGAACTGTGACACCACTGACCTGTTCAAAGGACTTACTAAACACTGTAGTGGTTGTTCTGGCCAGACTGTGGCTGCCAGGCTTAGGCAGGGACTGGCTAGTTGTCAGCGTCAGTCTCTTCAGAGAGACAAGCTCTAGATTCTCACTCATGGCTCTCTGAGTTTGTTTTCGTGACAAGTGTTCTCTGCAGGTTTCTCCTTCTTTTTCTTTTCCTCCAGCTTTGCTTCCTCCAGATCTTCGTTGGCTCTTCCCTAATAGGTTCTTACTGCTCGTGTTGCTGCTGTTAGATAGGGCAGACTGACTTGTGCTAGAAGTAGCCCTAGAGTAAAACCCTTCATCACTTTCAGATACTTCGATCAGTTCTTCTTGTATCTCTAAATCGGTATTACCTGTATGGTAGAAAACAAAATAAAAAGAATTAGCATTTGACTTTCTCACATTTACTGATTTTATGTATTGCTAGATTTTAATATTTACAAGCATGAAGCCATACAGCAACAGAAGAGAGAATAGAAGACAAACCACTTACCTATTCCATTTTATTTTGAAATTAAGGTTCATTAGGATAGAAAGTTGCAGCAAATAATGCTGCATTAACTAGATCAAAAGCATGCCCAAAATCTCATTTTGTAGTGATTTGGAAAAGAAAACGAACAAGCAGTCTTGTTAATTCATGCAGATTAGAACTTTAAGAAATTTAGAGATTAGAAGATACCACACAGAACGAAAAGTGTAAATCTTATTCTGAGCAAGTGCTTCCATACATGATTTTGCAAAGCTCGTTAATTATGTGATCAATGCTCCAGGGCACCCAGTATGGCACTGGCATGTTTAGCAACCTAAGAATGCTTTAGGACTGAAAGGTCACCTTCTGCATCACAGGTCTAGTGGTATGAGTTAGAAACTCAAGCACAACATGAGATCTCCAGTATACCATAAAAGGTGAATCTGGCAAATCTGGGACACACAGCAAAAGACTTTTCACATCCATTTTGATGGATTCTTCAAACCATTGATCACTGGATTTTGTAAACCCAATAAATAGAGCTTAATGAATTCAAAGGTATATTGAGTCTCAAAGTGTATTTTCTTGAGATTAAATAAATCTACTTGTAAGTATGTTGCCATAGTCTGTGGCACAGATGAAGCTGTATGCAATACATGCATTTGTGTTATTACACATGCAAATATATTAACTGCATACTTTAAATCTCCAAACATGCAGCAGTGACCCTTTCGATCAACAGTGGTACCTTAGAGTGCAGCTACAAGTGCTCTGCTAAAACTGCACTCTGCCAGATGAGTTTATTCCATCCTCCATCATTTTTCTTACAGATTTCTGTCTCCTGATTTCTGGCATGCCTTTGCTGTCAGTTCTAGGATCTGTAGCTGTTTCCTGTACTCCCTGTAAATGCTGAACATCATTCTCTGCTAGTGCTCTGCTCTTTTCCCCATTCCCGGTCCTCTCTCCAGCCACACTTGTGACACTAATCTCAGGTATGATAAAGTTGCCCAATTCAGTAGCATCATTACCATTCTCTGGTTGTTCTAGAATTAAAGATGGATAAGAAAAAAAAAAAACAACAAACAAAAGATGCTGAAACAAAACATGAAACAGAAGCCAATAGATACAGATGACTAAAGCATTATAAATTAAAGCAGATGTTCATATATTAACTTCTTGTTAATTAGCAGTATTAGCATGTATGGAATTTTGCTTTATTTCTAAATTGCAGGCTTGATTCTTCCAACTATTGGCCTGCACCCCCATACTGGAAAGCCCCATGCTTGCTCTTTCAAAATGAAACTTCTAAGGATCATCAAAACAAACATTTATCAGACTATCAGAAACCAAAGAATTCTCCATAATACATTTCTATGACTGTATTCTCTGTATCATCATGCTAAAGTGAAACCTATTTTTACAACAAAATGGCGTATCAGCTTCATATGTTACCATGCAAGACTAGAAATTCTACACATACAATGTCATGATGCTGCACAGTGGTCAGCCTGAAAACTAAGAGTGAAACAACTAAGCCAACCCAGGCACACTGACTTTCATTTTCTTTGATCATATCAAAAAACTGTTTTCAACCTGGAAGTTTTACAAATAGAAAAATTCTCCAGTTATTAAAAATCAACCTATTCAGATAAAGCCTATGGAGTTTTAGTGCAATTTTTGCCACCCACTAACAATGTAAATGTAGATCTCCTCAGGCTTTTTAAGCATTATATATGAGTTTACAACTAAATCAGTTTGCAATAAACTTATTTGTCACACAAGTCAGCTACTAAGTACAGTTGAAAAAACAGGGATTAAGCTGGGAGGAGGGAAAGCACCACAACTTTCTGCTGCACTGAGGGGAGAAGGGGAAATTAAAGTGAACACCACTGCAGCTCGTTTCTAAGATTACTTCTTCTCATCTGGGTAAGACATCTCTAGCACATAAACAAATGCTCAACCTGACAAAAAATTATTTCAAGACAGTAAAAAATTCCTGCAGACAGCCAAAACTCCTCAAGCAAAAAGCAAGCTCCACTGCTACTTAGAAGTCTGAGAATGATGGTTGTATGTCAGCACAAGAGATTTAATAGCAATATTTAGTAATAAGAATGCAATAGTTCCTCCAGGGTCTTGGTAAAACAAGTCCCAGCTCAGAAGATGCCTGTCTCTACTACATGAAGACAGGTTTCAGACGAATGAACTCTCAAAAGGAAAAAAGTGCAAATAAGCATGGGAGTTGAAACTTTATGGAAATTCCAAGTATATGCAAGTAACAAGTTACAATCCTAGCAACCTGTCAGCTCCACAGTGTTTAAAGTAGTCTCAGTATCTGAAGGTCTTTCTAAATGTGTTCAGAATTGCTTTATCAGCAACTAGCTCTAGAAACAGAAAACTGCATTTAGATGACCTGGAGAAGAAGAAAGAGAAGCCATCAGTTACAGACAGTCAGGGCACATCCTCCATGAAAATGTATACCACAGAAATACAAATGATCAAGAACTAGACTGTTGCTACATATTCATATACTTTATATATCTATACATATACACATTTATGCGAGCAATGTGGCCACAAACTTGACAAGACTAAAAATGCACTGAAAGCACAGCTCAGAATAAAGCTCAGCTGAGTCCCAGCTCTTTCAGACTGGAGGATTCAGTAAGGGCAATCCAGACTATACTCCCAGTTTGCTACTGCATATGACAGAAGCTGGCAGTACAGACATTTAACTGACAGTATGAAGTCCAAACTCAGGGGAATTTATGATGAGATGATATTTCACAGCTGCAGCTCTAATGCTTTTTAGCTGGAGGAGATACTCTCTTCCCCCTATGCACATAGTGAGGACTCTTGTGCAGGCACAGTGTACTTCTAGGTCAACTGGGCTGCGGCACTGGGCTTTTTGTTAGCATTTGCACTGCCTGCATTTACCAGGACAATAAATCTCAGAGCTAGAAGGTTATTCTGGACACAACTGTCCCTTGGTGTGAGAGCTATCCCCGATTTTACCTGCAAATGCTAAGCATCAAGATTCTAACTAGCCAACTACAAATGAAAGTATGTATTTATTAAGTTGTACTATCCAAAGGAAATGGCATTAATAATTGCTGGTGTTAGCCACCAATTTCCTGATATTTAGTAGGAAAATCGAGTTAGACCTGTTTCTGTGTTACTCCTAATAGCACTTTCTGCAAGTCTTCTATTGTCAGTCACAAAGGTACAACCAAGCACCATGAACTGCAATAGTAATAATAATAAATAATATCAACAATAGTGGTAATAGTAACAGTAATATCACCATCATATACAGCGTTTTTTCTAAAAATGTAAGAGCAGAATGGTTAGGGAGAAGAGAAGATCAACACTCTGATTGGCCTCATTACTCTAATTTAACTACGGTGAGGTACCTGCACTTTCTCTACGGCAATCTTCAAACTCCTTCCTGCTACCCCATCACTGCAGCTAGAGGCACCTTACTCCAGCAGAACATCTCCCCAGGATCCACTGATCTCCATGCACTCACGCCGATTCTGATAGAAAGTTCATTTAGAGCCAGGACACCAGAGGGCAGAACAGAGCACATTGTCAAGTCCCTTCTCCTCCGAGGGCAGAAAAGCACTAGTTAATCAAGCTCCAAAGAAAGGAGACTCAGACTGCACAGCAGAAATGAACAGAGCGGAGGAAGAATATCTTGTTACAGATTCTGCATAACAGCAATACTTATAGTCTAGGGGTGTACATTTCTAAATATAACGCACTGCTGTGATATTAGCACTTTACCCATCATTGTTGCATTCCCACAGCTGTGTAACCATTACCATAATAAACCGTGAACTGAGGGGGTTTAGGGTGCAAAATGGATTGAGAATACACCAAGTCAAAAAAATGAAGTTTTACTCGGTATAATTATGTCCAATCTTTTCGTTAAATGCTACGTCTAATGAACTACCTTTCTCTGGGCTTAACACTGAACTGGAGGAGAAAATCAATGAAACAAATGGGATACTGGGTATCTTAACTACCATAGCACCTACAGTCTTATGGCAGGGATAAGACTACACAATCCATGCTTTCCATGATAGCATTGCCTCTTCATTTTAAAACTTTTACGAACACCTAGAACAAACCTTCAGCTTCGTAGTGCTTGGTTTTGAACAGAATATTGCTTCAAGCTGGACAACTCTGGGGGCATGTCTTTTGTGAAAAGAGATATTAAAACCCAATGCACAAGGCAATGTAGCAAAAGGGAACACAAAGGACACTGCTAAATAGTGTAGAGATGAAACTCAAAATATTACATCAATTTGAAAGTTAATATAAATATGTCTATAGCAATTGAAGAAAAATTGCATTTGGAGTCACATTTTGAATGCTATGAGTAGTACAACCAACCTTGATAAATGCATTTCATGATTACCAGCTGCTAAGAATTCATTGAAAAGATACTTCATTTATAGCCTACCTTATTATTATGGTTGCCTAGATCATTTACCTCAGATTGCACAGGCAAACTGCCCTTTTGGATTGTAATTCAATTTTAAGCACCACAAGCTCAAGCTGCATTTCCTGCACAATGTTAGCATTTTGGATTATACACAAGAACATCAAGTTAATATTCCAAAATTAACATTCACTCCAGGTTCCTCAAAGTTATAACTATTTCAGGAATTCATAATGTTTCCAAAAATGTGATTCAAAGACTAATGTTTCTAAACCTTGTGTACTATATGAAAATTGACTTCTGTATTGGGGAAAAAAGATAACATCTTGTCTCTATTCTCTAGCTGATGCCTTGGGTTTTATGTTATGTATCATACCAATATCTGTTTATCTCTTCTTATACAGTCTGTTACATCAGATTATTTCTCTTACATGCATTACACCTCTACACAGGAGTTCTTCCCAAACAACACTTGTATACAGCAGTATGGTAGATTTTATGTCAGTAGGGAAAGCACTGCTAGGGCTTGCTTTGGTTTTTTCCTAGCTTCCATAAATAAACATTAATTTTGATGTTCATGTCCCTCACCCACCATATGATTTTTCTGGTTTTCCTCTATTTGCGAATGGAAATGGAGATGCCACTCAAGGCTTGCTTTTAGAACATTTTAAGCTTTACAATCTGTAGGTAATCCAACTCAACAGCACTCAATAATTCGTTGATAAGTGGTGGCTAGTATTCCCTGACTCTAGAAATACTATCCATTTGTGATTAGATTTGATTCTGCAAATGACCTTCACTTTTAGTATCTCTAAAGTACCTAACCTTAGAAGGCCAAATGCATAATACTAACTTGATCTTTAAAGAAGTCTTAAGTAACACCTCTAACTAATGAGTTACAGGGTTGAGTATCACAACAAAACTAAATGTTAAACCAATCTTTTTTTCAAAGCTGACTTCAGTCTTGAGTTCTAGCACAGGCTTGCAAGACCTGATGTCTGAAAACTTACAGCAAACTGAGATTTTTTTAAACACAGAAGAATAAAGCCTCTGCCTCTCAGCTTCGAATGTACAGGAGCTATATACTAATATAGAGAGGCTATATATTACATTATAGCTTCTCAGAAATGTAATTAGCTACAATTCTGTTATTTTACACAAATAGCTAGTGATTAAAAATTGTTGCCCTTGCTTCCCCAAGGGATGCTTTGCTTCATCAGTTCTTCTGGTCCACATAATGTATAAGATCAAACTGCCTCTCAGTTGTCTCTTATAGCTTCCTCATTCATGTACGTAACTCACTGTTATACTCAAGCACAAAAATAAAATCCCCAATTACATTTTTTCCCCTTATACCATGGGAGAATAATGGTTAGGAGGTACATGGTTTGTCACCTGATTTCTACCAATTCTAGTGTTTATTTTAATTTATACAAGCACCTGTAAGCACAAGCCTCATTATTTTTTCTGCATGCTGACCTTGAAGACCTATTCTGTGTCTTTCTTTTATCAGGAATTATGGGGCATTGAATTATATTATTTGGAATATTGAAATCAGGAGACAATCCATTCTGACTTTAAAAAGGCTTTTCAAGTTAAACTGAACAATTTTGTTAGTATCTTATAATGAAAATGTTTAGAAGATTAGCTGAAGTAGCATATGCGTGGAACATTTACTATTTAAAAATAAAACAATTGGAAAAGCAGTTAGTAAAACATACCATAGACTCAGTTTTGTACTAACATTTACACAGCCTTTGAATTTACAACTTCTCCCACAATCTACCATATGAGCTCCCCTCCACACCCACCCTGCAATGAGTGATTTTCTTCCTCTTCATTAAATCCGGTACCACTGAGGCAAATCCAAAGTTTTTCCAATAATCCAAACAAAATGTTGAACAGAGGTTTTTTAATTAAAATCCTTGATCGTTCAATCCTCATCCCTAAACAATGACTGCTCCTTACTTCGGTCATACTGACCAGATACCACCATTTCTCTCATCTTGTTCTGTTTTATGAGACTCCCATAAAACACAACACTCTGCTCCATTTCTGTGAGTTGTTATCCTCATTTCCCTTTCACCTTACTGTTATCTGCTGCAGGGCACACTTGTCCCACCCCTTTTTCCTTGAACATCACCCCTGCAAGAAAGCAGTAATTGTAAAAATTTCCCTATTTCTGTATCTGCTGAAAAAGATGAATTCTGATAAGGATGGTCCCAGTGCTGATTCTGTAACATTTACTTTTTTTTCTGTAAATGCAAAGACAAAGGAAATGT
This sequence comes from Agapornis roseicollis, assembly GCA_002631895.1. Lineage (NCBI taxonomy): Eukaryota > Metazoa > Chordata > Aves > Psittaciformes > Psittacidae > Agapornis > Agapornis roseicollis. The sequence continues at coordinate 25,255 of NDXB01016159.1, forward strand.
TTATTTTCATACACTTTCAATTCCTCTACACAAACTGGCACTCAGTATCCCTAATCTGTGTCCACCACCACCACCACCTCATCTGATCAAGCATCAGAACCACTGATAGCTGACAGAATTGCCAAGCTTCAGAGGGATGTCCCTTTAAAAGCTGAGCTATCGTACAGTTTTCTTGCACTCACTCAGTAATCCTTGCTTAACAACTGTAATCATGAAGAAAGGAAAATAAACGATAAAGACTAAAACATCTTGAGATTTCAGTAATGACTTGCTCCTGGACCTCACTCAAGTTAGACACCAGTGTTTTGCTTCTCAGGTCTGCCTGACAGTTTTAAGCAGTTTTTAATCAACCAGAAAGAAGTTTGGTTGGTTTGTCCCTCACTCCCTCTGGCAACTTATTATTGCTACTAGTATCATCAGTGTGTACCATTACTGCTTGGAAAGCTCCATCATTATCTGAAGGTCATCTTCAAGCAGCCTATTTATGAAGTTTTCTCAACATTTACCTGAGTTAACTCTCAGTCCCTCATGTTACATGACTTGGCAATATTTTTCTAACCAAACTGTCCATATACTACAAAAGCTCCTATAGTACACATCATACAGAAATTTTTATGATACTACTTCACAATCTTTATTGAATTTAATAAGCATTCTTATCTACACTCACTCACTTAGCCTGTCACCAGAATTACAAGGCCAGCAGAACAAGCCGCTGTCAGTTGTGATCACTGGTCCAGTGGTGCCTTCCTCATCTGAAGTTGGTAGAAGAAATAAATATAACAGTGCTCCTTTTGCAGTTCATTTAGCACCATTTTTCTACCTCTGAGCCCAGCCTACTGTGCCCAGTTCTACTTTGCGGAAACCCTTACAATAGTTTGCTCGAATGTGCTGGTTTTGGCTGGGACAGAGTTAATTTTCCCCACAGTAGTTGGTATGGGGCTATATTTTGGATTGCGTGGAACAGTGCTGATAATACAGGGAGGTTTTTCCTTTCAGAGTCCAGGCCTTTTCTGCTCCTCACACCTCTTCACCAGCAAGCAGGCTGGGGGTGCACAAAAAGCTGGGAGGGGATACAGCCAGGACAGCTGACCCAAGGGATATCCCAGACCATATGATGTCATGTTCAGCATATAAAGCTGAGGGAAGAAGTAGGAAGGGGGGGGACAGGACACACGACATTCAGAGTTATGGCATTTGTCTTCCCAAAGAACCATTATGCTTGATAAAGTCCTGGCTGGGGTTAAACCACACCACCAAAATGTAATTGTTCACATTCTCTAGCCTTAAATTATTTAAATAAAAATTGGATTTAAGAGAGATGAGGTTCTGCATAGAGCTGTTAAATATCTGCTTTGTTTCAGGTACTATAAAATACTTTTCAGAAGACAGGAATATCAGTCTCTGTAAAAAAATCTGTAACTTTGTACAGCTACCCTCCCCTTTCAGAGAAAGGGGATTTGTGGATTTTGTTTGTATGTTCATTTATTTTGTTGTTTGGTTTATTTTACTGGGACTTTTTTAATCAACTACCCCCCCCCATGATTAAGGAAATAAAGAAAACACTTCATTTGAACTGCATTAAGGCTCCCATTCACCAGTCAAGAAAATAAAAACCTCCAAACTGCTGCTTGCTTACTAGCAATGAAGATGTATAATAACAAAATTCTCCATATTATATTAAACACATGTAAAAAGTTGAGAACTCATTGCAAAATGTGTTTCTTACCATGCCTTTTCCATCGATGCCCTCGGATAGACATGCTAGTCACAGCATTTCTTGATATTCTGGATGAAGTAGGTGTAATTTCAACCTGAATGCATCTTGTACCTTCCTTACTAGATTTCATGGCACCTTGAGGCAGTGAAGCTTTTATTGCATTAGCAACCTAGAACAGAAAAAATACAGTTAAGTTCATAACACAAAGATTGCCCAGGGAGGTTGTGAGTGCTCCATCCCTGGCGGTGTTCAAGGCCAGGTTAGACAAAGCCTCGGGTGGCATGGTTTAGTGTGGGGTGTCCCTGCTTATGGCAGGGGGGGTGGAACTAGATGATCTTAAAGGTCCTTTCCAACCCTAACTATTCTATGATTCTACGCAAATTTTAGAAGCATTCTGTCAGGGGGTTCTTATTACTCCAAGAAGGATACTATGTACAATTGCAGCTTAATGTCAAAAAGCACACTAGCTTTTCACACAGCTTATAAAGACTGCTGGTTGCNGGGGTTGGAACTAGATGATCTTAAAGGTCCTTTCCAACCCTAACTATTCTATGATTCTACGCAAATTTTAGAAGCATTCTGTCAGGGGGTTCTTATTACTCCAAGAAGGATACTATGTACAATTGCAGCTTAATGTCAAAAAGCACACTAGCTTTTCACACAGCTTATAAAGACTGCTGGTTGCAATTAACTCTCAAAACTAACATTTGCACTTTGTTTTAGAAGTGTTTCCAGTTCAGAGATGTGGCTATTACTTCACAATGCTTCTGTACTATCATCTAAGCCCTCAAAACTTAGAAGCATTCTACTGAAAATAGCTTGTTCACTAAGGAAGGTGACAAAATAACTAAATGCATTGAAAACACCTGTACCTCTGTGTGCATACTTACAGATCTAGCTGTCCACACAAGCACAGCCACATATGCCTTGTGGGATTTAGGTTCCTGGTGTGATGTTGCATCACGTGGGTTCACACGAAGGATTTCCTAGACTAAAAATTCTACTCACAAAAATGTTGAAATACAATACCTACCAGCAAAGGTTCTGGATACAGTTCCAGCTGTGCTCTATATAAAATGTCATCCATAGCTTTACGAGCCAGATCCCATTCTCCATTATAACTACAAAGGTAAACATATACATAATAATAAGCATCTGTATCAACAGAAAAACCTTCTTGGCCACATAACCTTTACAGACTTAGCATCTCTTCAGAGCTCAGTTTAGAGGGGTTGAACTACTTGTGCTCACTAGCAGTAAGCTTGCTATTTAGTGAACTTTTTCTGAAGTAGCATCTATGGAGACATAGTTTTATTTACAATTGGCCATCCTGAGAAGTTCAGAAATTATGTCATTCATTACTGATCAGCTTGTCATGAAATACACTGAAATTCAAGCAGAACTGCTTTAATATTACTCCACCTTTTGAGTATTCCTGTGTTTCTAATCTTTAATTATTTCAGTTAACATGAGAGCTTCAAACATTAACTTGACTATCAAATGGCAGACAACATCAGCATTTCAGAGAAAAAATAAGACCTTTTGTCCTTAACTAGACTGATGTCAAAACTAAGCATGCAAAAATGCAGACAGCACACAACGGATGGAAAAGGGTTGGGGTTTCTTTAAAGTTGGGGTTTTTTTTTTTACATCAGCAATCATACCCATTAAGTGCTGTTCTAGCCCTCTTTCCCCAGTATGACATAAGTAACTTCAGACAACTAGCTGGAGAACTACGTTCTCTTCCTAAGGAGGTAATAGCTAGACACAGCATCATCCACTAGAAAATAAAACGTTTCAAGGGTAACATACCTAAACAAGTGTAGAAATTAAGCTGATGTTTCTTTATTTTGTATGCCTATAGAAAAATCCAAACAACTTACAAGGCATAATAAATTCCTGTTAGCATCTGCACCATGAATTCAGATGAAACTGGAATCCTACAGTTGACTCCCTTGTACTTTCTTACTTGCTGGCGAGGATATCCACAGACACAAATTCTAGAAAAATCATGTATTTTTCATTAGCAACTAATGTGGAACCAACCACCCTTGTATAGAACACCACAAAACTAGGTGTTTAGCATGCATTTTAACTACAGAAGACCTACAGGAAGGTATCCATCAACAACCCTGGGCTGAAGCAGCCTATTTCTTACAATGGAAGAAGGGTATGCCCTCTACTGGCAGAGTTCAAATCCTTCAAAAGAGAGACATCCTAGACACGCTTGTTATGTTTGTACTAAAGGGGACCACGAAAGAAAACTGTCAGTAAAAGCCATTCTGGATACACACATTCACTGCAGAATAGACAAAAAATAAGTTAATGATACTTAAGGAAATAAAGAAGTATAGCAACTATAAATATTACAGACAGAAACATAGGCGACATTGCATACAAAATGGCAGTTGCATGCAAGTTGTCAAGCAAAGAAACCACAAGTGCTCTGGTCACATAATTACTGAAATTATCCTAAATTCCAGTAAAAGTCACCTTTAGAGTTTAGTTCTGAACTAAATTCCATGTCAGGTCCTGTAGACAACGCATTTTGTAACACAAAGATATTGGGTAGTTCAATATTCAATTCGTCAGCTATTACAGGATTTGTAGAATGACCTTTAATGACATTAAACAAACTACTTTCTTCTCCAAAGCATAGACTAGAAGGTTAGTCTCAGACAGCTTCAACACCAGAGCGCTTTTAAACTCTTCTCAGATCTATGGTTTTTCCATAAAAATAAATAAATAAATAAATAAAATTGTATCATGGTACCTTTCAAATTACATCTGTAACGGGTATTTCAGGAGTCTTTTTAGTAACACTAACTTCGCCACTAACTTACTGCACTTTTTTCCTCTCCTGTCTATCCCACAATACATCATTACACAGTCTTTGGCTACATAAAAAAACCAACAAAAATCCAACAAAAAGAAAAGACTGTGCCCCCAGGATCTTTATGGTTCAGCAGCCATCCTAGTTTGCATGTCATATCTAGTGTGACCAAAATCTGGCTCTTCATGCTGATATCACCATATCTTCAAATTAAAGAGACTTTAAACACTCCCATCAGGAAAGACAGGAAGCCACACTAGTGACAACATGCAAGGAAATTAAAACAATCCAAGATGTGGATGTTTATAAAGGAAGAATCATAGAATGGTTGGGTCAGAAGGGAGATGTTCAAAGTTCATCGATTTCCAACCCTGCTACCATCGGTAGGGACACCTTTCACTAGGTCAGGTTGTTCAAAGCCCCGTCCATCCTGGCCTTGAATATTTCCAATGATGGATTGAGCATTCCAACGTCTCTGGGGAACCTCTTCCAGTGCTCACCACTCTCAGTAAAATTTTGTTCCTTATGGTCATCTAAATCAACCCTCTGTCAGTTTAAAACTTTAATGACTTTGAAATTAAAAAAAAAAAAAGCCAACTTTGCAAGCAGCTTTTGGGCACCTGAAACTTTAGAAAAGAAAAAAGAAAAAAATCAAACTCATTGCATTTCAATTTGAAAATGCCGGCTTAAGTGTAATCAACCTACAAAAATTACCTTGAACAAATCTGACACAGTGACTGAAGAGAAACTGCAGGCATGTAGCTCAAGGCAGCATTGTAACAGAGCAGAAGGAAAGTCAGCACTTCAAACCTGGAATTTACAGAAACATTAAAATTACATTACCAATTTCATTTGTTCAAAGAAAGCAAGTTTATGCAGAAATCTGCAAGAGCTATGAACAGATTTGGTAACTCATTTCAATAAAATTGACAATGGAGTAGTTTGGTTCTGTCAACTTTCCTTCTTCATGTAGTAAAATGCACTGCTAATCTTTCTGCACCTACATTTACATGTATTTAAAAACAAAAAACCCACACAAGACACAGCATTCACCTACCCACCTTCAATCTTCAACTACATTAAAAATTACAAGATTCATAAGTAATTCTCAAGCAAAATCCTATTATATAGTTTCACCTGTTCTGCGCTGTTAACATCTCCCTCTGAGGATGAGGTCCACTGTATACAACCCTGGACAAACCATGCTGTGATAAAGCTCCTTCAGTGAGAGCCATGGAGCCAATGCTGGAAGGCTAAAGGAAAAAAGGGTCATTCAAAACATGTCTGCCTGATGTCTAGCTACAACGCAAATGAAAATAGACAACAATCAGTAGCATCATATTTATACATGAATTTTCAACAGCCTTAAAGTTATCTGACTGCTTAGCTGTCTTAGATTTGAGAAGTTATTCTACACTATATATGGCTTCATATACATATACATGGCTTCAGAATACAAAAAGACATAGCTGGTGCACAGATGCTATGGAATTATGACTATTAAGTTCTGAAGAGGCCTCAGAGACCAGTTAGTAGTCCTCAGAAGATTGAGAAATATATTCCTATGTCATCATGCAACACATTAAAACTAGTATTTACTTTTAATAAAGAGGCCCCCAAAGCATACTGCCTTTTTTGATCAGTAACAACTGTATGTTGTAAATATCACTTACTTCATGATAGACTGAAGGTTTGGACAAAGACGGAATTGTGAAACTCAGCACTTTGCTATGTCCTTCTTTGTCAACTATCTCCTGAAAAAGACAGAAGATACCAATGGTTACACCGTACTACAGAAACCAGACATTCAAAACATCAAATGCTGGGTGGGGGTAAATGGATAAAGAAAGCCAACAAATTATTGTAGGGTCAGGCAGAGATACTATAACAATCTGAACTACAAGCTGAAAATTATCTCTGGGTTTGCTTTCTATCACAATACATTTGCTTTGCTTCTGAAAACTACAGAAATAATTTAGCAAAGGGCATTCATACACAGTCCACCCTAAGCACTACCTGGGAATCTCAGTATGTTTAAAAGTGCTAACTTTTTTTTTTGTGCACTGTTTTCTAATTGTGAAGGTTAATGCTCAATAATTGTTCTGAAAACTATTTACCCATGAAGTAATAACTATACAAAGTAATTTGTTCTGGAAATACAGTTCCGGAATGATTGCAGCTGCATATGGTTTGATAGCAGCAAAAAGCCCAAGTTCGATAATTCCTTATTTAGAGAGTTAAAACAAGCATGGATGCAAAGCTTAAGAGAAGCTACTGTCCTGCAAGTTACCGCCACAACAGTATGTTGGCAGACTTCTACTCCTGTTAAATTAGCAAAAGATTAATGGGTAAGGGAAAAGAATAAAAAAAGACATAACACAGAAGAGCACTGAAGTACTTCAAATAAACTTCAGAAGTTGCAAAACAAACCTGAACAATATCCAACACCACACACATAAGAACTCTCTTCCCCCCCCCCCCCCCCCCCCCCCCCCCCGCCCCCCCCCCCC
>NDXB01016159.1:32414-45156 GCA_002631895.1 Agapornis roseicollis
CCCCCCCCCCCCACCTCCCCCACTTAATTTCAGTACCAGATTTCATGTATCCAAAGGCAGAGATCACAGAGAGAAGCTTTAGTGTCTCCTAACACCCCTGCCTTTGGAAGGCTGAAGACAAACATCACATAGTAATTACTACAACTCATGCCTTCAAGTAGGAGATTAAGTGGTAAAGGAAGACTGAGAAGTATCAAAAAGGCATACAAAGCTGCTCTATCTGAAGAGTTATACAGGTCCTCCACTCCATAAAAACCACCAATAGTTTTGACTTCATTATTGCTTCTGCATCAACAATGAAAACTGTTTCCTCAATTTATGGGAGGAGAAGACATGAGAAACTGGCTACATCCAAACTTTTAAAATCCAAAAATATCAGTATTTTGATTGTTCACTCTGATCAGATTTGTAATTAAGTATACCAAATGCTTCCCAGGAATATTTTTCTTCACAGATACAACTAAGCACACAGAAAACACACCAAGTCTGCACCGTGAGTTGAATATAAGGGCTCAGTTCTTTTTAAGTAGACTCCTGAGTAAAAAAGGGTGTTTTCACACGCTTGGTAAGGACACTTGAGATTATTTTTAGAAGAATGGAAGGTGCCTTCTCCAGATTTTCAGAACGAAAAGACCTGAAGTCCATCACTCTTTCACTTCCCAGAAAGCCCTCCTGCAACATCCAGAACATACAAACTACACAGAAGAGAATCCCACTGGGCACAACACTAAGCTTTTTATAATAGCCATAAAAAGACAAAATGCATAATTAAAATATAGTGCTCTTCAAGGTCCCTTCAAAGCAGTAATTTAGTAACAAACAGTATCTTTTAATATAAAACATGAAAAAAAAAAGTGTCGAGGTTATTACAAAGTTAAAGATGACATTTAATTTCTCAAAGCTAAGCAATCTGTTCAGCTCAGAATTTGCGATTTTTGTGTGTGTTTTCTAGTTAAGAGAGTCAAAATACCCCAGAAAATATGGGCAACCACTTCAAAAGCAGGACCTCTAAAGGCTTTCAAGCAGAATGTAAGTTTAATCACCATACCACAAATTAGGTAATAAGGAAATTAAGAAGACTCCTTTGCCTCTTTCAGCCATTAGTACATTAACACTTTTCAGAAACCACAAAAAGAGCAGAGGAAATATTTACCGAAGTAAAAGAATGAAAGCTCAAGTTGCAAATTTGTGACATGGATTCCAATTTGAAAACTCAAAACTAAGATACTCAATACTTTAATTCTGAAATGAAATTGTTAATTATTCACCAGTAAAATACTCTACAGTACCCCCAAAAGCACACTAACGTTTTTAGGCTTTAATAATTATATGCAAATACAAACCAAGTTATAAACTCCTAGGAGAAGAGCCTCTATGCATCCACTGCTCTGCAAATCCCTGCTGGCTGAGACAGCAAGATAACACCACATCAGTTCTGGTAGAAACTGCAGTGTGAATCGTAGCAATTGCTTTTCACCACTGCGATAGAACTCGAAGAGCTGATGGCAAACTGGCTCCAGAAGCTGAAATATAAATGACAATTGTGAACGAATAAAATATTACAAGAAACGGCAACTTTGGATCGATTCTTTGGACAAAACTATAAACTCATAAATGCTACACTTTACCTATTTGGGAATGACTGACGCAATAACTCCTCAAGTCACCTTACACACTTGCATCTTTTATAACATACTTTCTGATGGTAAAAGTAGAGCCTTCCATCCTGCATGAAGAATGAATTCCAACTGCTCCTTCTTTCATTTTTGGCTCCTTTCCTTAAGGGCTTCCTTTGCCTCAAGGGCATAAATAGACGATACTGCTTATCACCACACCTCATACCATGCCCTCACTATCTCTGATATACAGGAAAAGTACTTGAACAGTTCTTGCTATTCTAGAGCTCCAACAGCATGCACAAATTGCCAGAAGCTTTTACCCACCAAACGAGAAGAGCTGCGTAACTCTCAAAGTATTACAATAACTTAGCACAGAGTAGAATTAGTTCATTTTTCCACTCATATTAAAATCATCCGGAAACTTAAATGTATTTATAGGTTTGAGACAGAAATGGGAAGCCCCAGGAGTAATTTTACAACCAAGTTTGTGAAGCTGTTATAAATGGAAATACTATATTGAACTGGAAATAATACACTGAGCTAGAACAAGTTGAAAAATAAAAAAGATTGAAAAACAATTAAGCAATCGGCTTGCACTATGCTGGATTTAATGCACATCCTTGTGCTAACACCTACCTCCACTAAACGGCAAAACATAGTGTTAACCATCTTGTGTCAATGTACAGAAGCTATATATTTATGTTGGCACTTAGCTAAAAGCTTTCCTAACCCAAGTGGAAAAGAACGTCAAAACCAGAGGGTCCTACTGGATGCTGAGCTCTAAGGCAAAAACTCGAAAGTGCACACTCAAAAATACCTTTTGGCAGCAAACCCAGCAAACCACGCATAAATATGGAACCCTAAAAGGATTTCTTAAAAAAAACAAACCAAAAAACACCCAACCACCAACAAACAACATTTGGGTAGAGAAGAGAAAAAGGGGATTTTAATTAAATCTTCTAAAATAATTTATTGGGAAGAAATAACAAAAAGGAGGACTCGATCATGTAGGAATTTACTCCCTGAAAAATGATCTAGGGAGCTGATGCATTTATATTAGCAAACTTCACAAAATGAACGCTGAGATTGTAGCAGCTCCAGTTAATGCACTTTAAAAAAAAAACCCAATTATTTAAAATATGATATTCTCCAACTGATAATCTCTGAAAGACAAGATTCAAATGTAACATACATAAAGCATTAGTTATTCTACCTTGCTTCTAACCTCCAAGACTTAAGGTCTTAACAGTTCATCAACATGACTCACAGAAATAGACCGTAAATTAATTTCAAAATCAGGAGTGTTCAGGCTAGTAACAGATCTCCACTGAAATGTATTCCTGCACAAAATCCCCAACACTTTTAACCTGAAAAGAATGGAATCCAAACCAGACATGCATTGTAGTTTAGAGATTGCACTGAGAAAAGATACTATAATCATTAGAATTGCCACTGCACGTCAGCTCAGAAAGCAAAGTATTAACACCATTCTAAAAATCCTTTAAAACTGCAATACATGCATGTACTTTAGTGCTAGTAACATGCAGATCACATTTTCCATTTTATTATGCCTTTCAAAACTTTTGAAAAGCTAAGAAGCCTATTCTTCTACATTTCCCCCCTTTATTGCAGCAAAGGGGACACCATCGCCGAAGAGCAAGCTGGAAGAAAGTCTGCTCGCTTTCCTAAGTGTTCCCTGCTCAATACAAAGAAAGCTGAGACAACATTTCTTACCTCTCAAAGTTACTTCAGAACCCAAAGCATCTTAGCAGGTTTTGGTTCTTCTAAAAGTAATTTGGGTCAATTTGATCCCTTCAAGAAATGAGGAACTTGTAGCTTGTGACAGATACAGCTCCTCTTTGGAAAAAATCATCTGGGAAAAATTTACAGCAAAGGCAAATACCATGCCAAGCTAAACTAGTCATCAGCTTTAAGAGCAGAGCATCAAAGATCCTTCTAGAAAACGTCATCAGCACATGCACTTTCCACCTTCAGCTTGCGTATTTCACACAATTTACATGCTTCCTTTAAGGAAGTATCAGTTCAGAATGATGTGCTTGAACTTTAAAGGGCACATCAATAACTATGACAGGCACCCATGTCCACATTGTTATCTCAGTTGAGACAGCTTTATATCAGCACATTTAAATGCATAATCAGTGAGAAAACAGATTTTCTTCCTCAAAATGCCACCACATGCTGCAAGCTAATATCAAGACAAGCTAATGATTGTTGCTGTTTCCAGATAATGTTTTACATTCAAACAGTTCTAAAAGATATCTAGACTGAAACAATTTTTAATGCTGGAACAGAACAATGTCCAAGCAGTTTCATCCCTCCTTCATTTAAGCTGCATACAAATGTGTTAGACACTCCAAACACTTTATCTCCTAACGCAAATGCCTCCACATCTGAAAGAACAGCAGTAGTGTTTTATGTAGAAAGCCAGAAAATCTTGAATTTCTGAAGAAACAAACCTCAGAATTGTTATTTTTTTCTGTTGGCTTCTTGAGTCAAAGTCCTTTAAATCTTCACATCTACTCAACACTCTTCTTGTATGGAATTACATTTTTCACTTACCAATGGCCCAGGAACCTCAAAAGTAATTAACAAAATCTTTACAATCAAAGCTACTATGAATTGGGTTGAGATTTTTTTGCTATAGCAAACAAGCAGCTCATTTCTGTCACAAACTGATTTTTAATTATTTTTGAAATGCAAACAAAAAATCCCTTATGAAAAGCAAACACAAACCAGCAGAAAAATACAGTCGCAGATGCAAATACATATGATTTTTAAGCATTTGAAAAGTAAAGAACACATCCACCCCCAAGTGAGATTAATCACAATTTTAAGGTACTGTTAGCTGTTATATTAGAAGTACATTTATCCAAAGGTACATGGAAAGTTGATCGTCTGGTTTTAATCTCACCAAGAAAGGACAGCACATATCCTACACTATAAAGCAAGTTACCATTACACAGCGCAGCCAAGAGATGTCTATAACAGTTGAAAGAAATTACTTGTCTTTTTAGTCACTAGCTTGTAAGTATTTTCACAACATAGAAAGCTCCAAGTAGCCCTTTCCACAAAGTGACAGGTACTCAGAGAACAGCCCAAGTAAAGATTTTTAGGACTTCTCCCAAGGCAGCACAACACTCGGTCAGCACTGGCTTTTCATTTCAATTCAAAGTCTCACAAACAGGGAAATCTTTGATACCTTGCCCCCAGAATTATCCCAAGAACCCTTTCAGGCAGAATTTGTGTCCTTGACCATCCTGTTACTAAGGTCTTGAGAAACCAAGTGGTAGTCAAAAGTAGTAAAAAAATCAAAGAGCACATGAAAGGATTAATTTGGCTACCAACAAGGAGACTCATCAGATTAATTTACATGTTACACACATTCTGAAGACCAGACAGGCTTGACTCAGTAGCTGGAATGACTCAGAATGCCTTTCTGAGCAGCAAAGTAAAATCACATTTCTTTGCTAGACAATCTGGGAGTTTATCTACCAGCATCCTCTCTAAACATGTATATACTGAAAGCATTTTACCCTCTGACCACTACCAGCAAAATCCCAATCTTTGGAAAGGTTCCTTATGCTGGGTTTTTTCAGAAAAGGAATTAAGGGCTTGGTGCAATTTTAAAATAGGCTTGCTGAACAGGGAAAATAAGATGATACAGTTAACAAGACACAACTAAAACCAGCTCACTCTGTTCTGAACACTTTAAACCAAGTGCATTCATAAGTGTGGAACCATTTCTGGCACAGGTACATAAACTTCCATTTCTAGGGGGGTTTTTGCCATCATCTCAGCAAGGGTATATCCACTGTATAAGTGTGTATATTTATATTTTATGGTTTTAAATAACAACAGAAGCCCTACAATCAAAGCAACAGCTTAAAAGGATTGCAAACCTAACAGTGTTCTCTTGGGTTGTAATAGATGAGCTTCTGATAGGTACAGATTCACATTCAAATGACACTAAATTACAAAACAAATTCTGTCAGTCTCAAACATCTTTTCAATCCCTTAACATATTTATCAATTCTATAGCCAAGTTTTGAAGCCCATGAGTATGACCTACAGGCTTAGCTATAATCAGTGGGTTACAAAACCTATGAGTAACTTCCATGGTAATATGTCACTGCTAAGAACAAACATTTTGATGGAGATGTTTCATGTAGTTCTGTAGTTCACATAGTTAGAATACAACTAACTAGTACGCAAGGTCTTCTTTTATTCTGCTGATGTTATGTCAGACATGTTGTGTGAGAGATCAGATCTACTCACTTCACTCTGTGGCTCCTGAATTACTTTGTAAAGAGATGAAATCAAGGCAGTCTTATCTTTCAAGTTTGTAGCATAGCTGGATATGGATGCTTCTGGCAGTGTCTGAAATAAAAATATTAAAACTAGTAGAAAAAGCAATTTTAATCATAAAAAGATAACAGCTACTTCAACAACTATTTCCCATTACAGATTACTATTTACCAGTTTACTGTAAACTAAAACTTGTTTCACAAGAAATCCTTATTATGGAAATCATCATGCTTTCAGGACAGCAAAATTGCCAGAAGATACACTGCATTTTATCACTTTGCAGACAGTTTCATACAGAATTTAATGGCAGTGGGTGAGTAACATAAAAAACCAACAGTTTCCAGGTGCAGCCCTGTACTTGAAGCTTAGCACTTCGCAGAGCCATACTTCAAGGAATTTTCTCTGTACGCAGCTAGTGAAAATTATAGGATATAGTAAAAATATATAGACAGGATATAACCTCTGAAAGAACACGAATTCCAGTTGATGTGAACAGCTCTTCTCTAACACTGAACAGATTTTCTGCCCGTACTTAAGAGGGTAAAAATCTAATCTTTTTAGCAACCCTTTGAAAGCTGTACATTTTAACTTACTATTCATAGCTCTTACAGTGCTTCTTACCTGCAGTCCTTCAAAGGAGATAACACTTCACTATACAGACAGGAAAACACATTCCCAGTTTATCTAAGCAGATCAGAAGCAAGGTCTAGTCCATACTCAAGTCAACAAGACCATTTATCTGTGATACATCTTTTTACTGTATAAGGATGTAATCCCAAAGAGGGCAAGTTAAAAACCAATCATCTGCATATATCACGTTACCTCAGCAAAATACATGGTTACTATTCTTTTTTTATTTTCTACAGCATTCAAGCACTTTTCCATACCTCTCCAGCAGAGATTTAAACACTACCAGCTAAATACCTGAGAGTATATTACCTTGAACTCTGATAACCACTCCTCCACAGCCCCAGTATCCACAGCTAACATCTTCCAACATCCGTTCCAAAACCTTCAGCCTGAAAGAATAAGCAAACAGAGTTTGTGAAAACTACACAGTCACTGCATTAAGTAGATGATGAAAATTAAGTCCCTGTGAATATTTAAAGAATCTTACCATGCTTTTACTTGTTAACATTTCACATGCTGACATTACTTTGAACTTTCATTCTACCTCACTTATGGAAGCATTAAGCATGGGAGACTTCACATACAGCAGTTTAATAAATTCCAAGTATGTATTGCGTGGGAAGCTCAATAAGTCAAAGATTCCCAGAAATGGCATTTTGAAAACAGAAAACACTACTTTCTTGATTTCAATTTATTTTTCAGCTTACAGAACTCAAGAGAAAACTGTATGGACTCACTGAAGAGAAATGACTGTTTAGCTTTTTCCTAGTCAGCTGCTATTCCTAATTCTGAAAAGGTCACTGAAATAAAGGCTGGTGGAAAACCTTTCAATCCTCCCCCACCATGGCAACTGCAAGACAATGAGCCTGCTGCCTCAGCAGGTAGCCTGAGCCCCTGCCCAATACCCTTTCAGAACAAGATCATCAGGGCTAAGACTCAAACACACGAGATGCTTTTTGAGGATGAAAGGGGAATAAGGAAGGGCTAAGGAACTATAAACCACAGAGGGACAAATTTAATTTGATTTTAACCGATTATAACTTTCTGAAAGGGGTTACTAAGGAGCCAATAAGGACAGACTCTCTGTTGAACATCATACTTGTAAAAATGGAGAAACTGGGCGGTGATCTGAGGGTCAGGGCAGCCACAGCTGCACTGACCATGATGTGGTAGAGCATAGGATCCTAAGGAGAAGAAGGATCAGAACCAGAAGGAGGATCAAGAATGCCCAAAATGGTTCATGGGCTTTTGCAAAAATATCACAAGCAACAGGAAGCCTAGGGCTCCATGAGGGAATGGGGCAGAGGACCTGCTGATAGGAGACATGGAAACTGGTACTCCCTGTCACCTTTGCTTCTGTTAGCACCAAGAGCAGTGCTCAGGAATCCCAGGCCTCTGAGCACAGATGACTGCCTCAGCTGCCAGGCTCAAAGGGCTGACCATAAGGGTGTGCTACCATTCACAGGGACACCAACAGACCAGAGACATGAGCCAACACATGAATCTCGGGAAGTTTAAAGATATCATTTTAAAAAGTGTGTGTAACACACACAAATGATGGTCCTACTACAATTATTGAAGCAACAACCCCATCAGGTCCTACAGTATCACACATTCTACTAGCACTACCTTCATTCTTGTGAAGGTGGACAAAGGCATTTTGCAACCTCATATGCTTCAGCAGGGTTGACAATAGCAACCATTCCCTGAGAACCATCAATAGCACAAATCCCTGTGGCAATATTTACTGCTCAAAGAAACGCATGATTTAAAGGTGTTCAGAGGAGTCCTGGATACTCCAAGTCCACTGCTGACACCACATTTATCCAAGAGATACGTGGTCGGGTTTTTTTCACCTATCCTTACTGATCCATCAAGCTGAAGTAAAAGAAACAGGACAAAGTTTTTGCTGATCGGATCTTTGATTTTTTTTTTTAGGTAGCAGAGGTATTCCATTGAGAGTTAAGGCAGTTGAGATGCACAGAAGATAAACTGTCCTTATTTTACCTTCATACATTAAAAGAAATGCATACACCTTTCTGAAAACTCTGTTTAACTCTGAGCACAGAAGCATCCAGTAACACATTTGAGTGTCACAACTAAGCAGTGTAATCTTGTCATTATTTCCCCTGGAGACAAAGAGTATTATCTGCCAGACTGATCTATCTGCAGAAGGAAAAAATCCCCTCCATTCCACACATCAGGTGTGTAGGATCTATTAAAACTGGCAGATAACCTACTGCTTTGCTGAGGACTGACACATCCTGTACTAGTTAAATAATATATGAAGTTGTATTGCAACAACGTACAGACAGAGTCAGCAAACCTAAGACTGTTCTAAAGGAAGGATTAACAAATTTCAGTTAACAACACTATTTTTAATGAAGCCCATTATTAAGTTTACAAAAGTAACTCTAAAATGGATTTTTTTAAACACAAAGTGGTCCAAAATAGGGCCTAATTTATAGCCTCTGTTAACCTTTTCTTGGAAAAACACCTGAAAGGATTAAAAAAGCCTCCCTTAATTACAGCTCCATTTCAGTGGATTCAACTGCAAGATAAAGGCCACTGTGAGCACTACATATCCTGTCACTCTGGAATTAGAACAAGAAGTAAACACATGCTACTTTAAAAATACCTGTGAAGTTATACTGAGATACATTTATTATACATTTATAAATATCAAAAGTATAATGAAAATTCAAACAATGCAGCAAACACTACCCAGCAATTCTCCAAGAATAAATACCCTTTGAATATTTTTTTCTTTGGTGTCTTCCTCTTAAGTCCCTGTAAGGAGTTCAGAGCAGTGGAGCTTGAGAATTTCTTTTAAAACAAACTGCTTTTGTCCCCACAAATCAAACAATACTGCTGATGAGCAGCTTTGAATCATAGCATGTCCCCATGAGCCTCATTCCAAGAGAATAAGAGGCAGAATCATTTGGATGCTCTGATGGAAGACAGCTGCAGGAAAGAGGAAGGGGACTCAAAGATTCAAATGATATCACAACATTATTTGTGATGAATCTCTGTAACAGTCAGGTTGTCCATCTTTCTTGAACTTTTATTAGAAACATACATATTCTTATATCACACAAAGTAAAGCAAGTTCAGGTGACACTCATTGCAGGTCTTATCACATTACTTCACATTTTCCGCCTCATGAAAGCATGTGTAGCTACTGCAGCCCAGCTAACACATGATCAATTTATCCGTTTGTTTATGCCCTGTGAGTTAAAAGTACTTAGGAGTCTTTTCCACAAGACTCTCAACTTGGATTAGCACCAACAAATAAGATTTATACTAAACAATAATTAAACTAGCTTTCCTAGTAGAACATCTATTTAAGGTAAGCATACTTTAAGCCAGAGAGCCCTTAATAATCTCTAGCATTGGAACTGTCAGACATGGAACTTGAGCTCTAATATTAACAAGAGGAGAATAAGTCTAACTTACATTCCACTTGACATCTGCAATCCATTCTGATATAGCTTAAGTAAGGGCTTGTCTGGGTATTTTCCCAAGCAATAAGCAGCCTCTAAGAGCTGTAAATTGATTGTGCTCTATTCTAATACTACAATAAAGGTCTCCTTACATAGGAGATACCAATTCTTGCTTTAAGACAAGTATCAGAAACAGAGCAAGATATTAGGCAAGTTTATCTGACCAAAATGAGGCTTGTTTAGAAGAGACTTCTAAAAATCTCTCCAAAACCCATTATTTTTTCTATTACAGCAGAGATACAACAGGAACTTACTGAATTTACTATTTTTAGGGGAAGGGGGACAGAGAGAAAGTTGCTATGCACTGAGCTAGTGGATGGCAAGCCAAGAGGAATAAAGATGTATTCTCTGGCAAACTTAGTAATGGATTCACCTACTTAAAACAGCTTCAGTTTTTCATACCACTCGCTCAAGACTGGGTTTTTAATACAATAATATCAAACCATGGCCTTAAGGAAGTCACAGACAATACATTCATAGGCTGCTCTTTAAAAAGAAGTTCTCACAATCAGTGGCTTTCCCATTCTTTAAAGCTACCCAGCCTTTGTAGAATTCATCCATGGAATGCATGCATGTAAATGAAATCTGGATGAAGTACAAGGAGGCTGAACTTGGATGAAGAATGAACTCAAGCTCTGCAGAACTGACCTTCTGGAAGCACAGCAGTGGGTGTTTGCTAGTGGAAGTCAGAGCTGGGAAAAATAAAACCAGAAGGCAAAGACTGCTCAAGTCCTGTCCTCTGGGAATTGCTAGAAAAGGATGTAAAGCATATACTGCACCCTTACCTAATCTGAAAAGTATCTGCTTGGAAGTTTGGACTATTTGCTAAGAAAATTTTTTTTAGCCGATGGGAAATATGTGACAGAAAGTTAAGATTTTTATGAATCATCAGCCAAATTTGTCAACTCATCCCAGACAACAACAAAATAAACTTGTGAGCACTCAGATATACCAGACCCATAAGAGATCAAGTCCCTGGTGCATGCTGGTCTTGTATTTGACAGTAGTTTGTACACAGAAGTAGAGAAGGGCCAATTCAGACTCAACTTTTCCTACCCTTTCAAGCAGTACAAGTACTATTAAAAACCTTTTAATCATCTTTACACCATATGTCAAGTTCACTTAAGAACTACAGTCTATACTTAAAATTCACACTGCCAAACCCCTTTCTCTCCCAGCTTGTTTCAGAGACAAAGACACAATCCTTGGTAAGCCTCAGAACAGGAAAGAGCACTTGGGCAAGTGTATTCTTGAATAAATTGACAAAGAAGAGAATGTATTTTCCTGAATTCAAAGCATAGCTCATTCTAGTGATACAGGCCAGGTCTGGCTTCTTGACATTTTTCAAACTTGCACAAAGAAACAAAACACCCATTGTGCTCAGCCTGAAACAGTCACACACTTTATTCTAATACAAAATGCAAGCAGTGCTTGAAGACTCAGTATCAAATATTCTCTGATAATTCTTATCATCAGTGTAAAATCAGGAGTGTCAACAAGACACTTATGGTGCACAAAGCATCACTGACATAGGCTCAAGCCAATTCCTAAAATGATAAGTGATTGCTATGACAAGAGATTGCGAGTTAGCATCTTACATGAGAACTAACAAGCATTAGGTGAAACTGTAGGAGACCCAAAGCAAACAGAAGGAGTTACCAAAAACAGTGTGAAAGAAGTATGCATTGAGTCACAAGTGCATGAACTTTACATAGATGTGCATAAAAAAGAAGCTCGCAAACAATCACAGAAGAATCCATCCACAGCCACTAAATATATAAGTACTTCTTCCTGTTCAGGTAGTTCGAGTCAGAAGTCGCTCCCCCAAAACACTCTTCTGGCTTCCCCTGTAAGTACCTCTCTAGGCCTCTATTAACAGCCACTGTTAGACAACAAGGTTTCAGAAATTCTGGTCTGATTCAGTATGGTTATTAGTAGTCTTCTTCACAATAGGGCGGTGAACCTACACAAAGACAACTGTTTTGAACATGTTTGTCCCCCATGATTTGTAAAGGTTACTGAGCTTTAGGAACTGAAACTGCAGTCAATTTGAATTTCACATTGCCAAGGGCATTTTTCAGTTTTGCTGCTCTTCCTTCCCTTCCATCAGTGCTAGAAGCAGCCACTTAATTGTGTATTATACTTTAGATCAAAATGTGGAGCATCAGCCTTGAAGAGCCAGGGGTCAATGGACATTTCCAGAATATAGATTTGAGTAAGATTTCCTGATCTGCACATATGCTTCATGACCACTTTACACTTGGGATACAACAAAAGATATTTGCCCATTAAATAGAAAAGTCCTCTTGAAGGATATACATTACAGATTTTTAAAATCACAGGTCTAATAATATTCAGCCACTGATGACAAATTCAGTTTTAATAACAGCAAATAAGGGGGAAAAAAGGTTACTCTAAAGAAAGAAAGTGTACATTCACTAGACTGTACAGAAACTATAAATAACTCTCTTAAATGCAGTTGTTTCTTGGGCAAACAATCCAGCACCACAGACTATTGACACTTTGCAGTCCAAAAACCTACACACAACTACTTGACACATCCAACTATAACTTGGCCTTTTACAACCTTTCAATTCTGTTAACAGTAAAAATAACCCCCCCCCCCCAAAAATCCACCTACCGTTAAGGCCATGCCTCCAATCA
>NDXB01016159.1:45275-92139 GCA_002631895.1 Agapornis roseicollis
CCCCCCCCCCCAGAAGTCCACCTACAGTTAAGGTCATGACTCCATCTACAATGCTGGCAAATAGTCGTGAAGGAACCCGTAACACAAAACATTCATGACGAAAGCTTCCTAAAAACTCTTGAACAGAAGGTAGGATCCCTATAAGCAAGGGCTTTTAAAGATTTTAATCCTGATCTTTGACTCCTGACAATTATATTTGCTCAACTTCAGATTAGTATTCAACAATTACAAATCACCTTTGTACACAACTAACCTTGTATTTACCCTCAACCGGTAAGGCGATAACTCTTTCAAGACAACCAAATGACTCATGACGGCTAAATAATTCACTGAGATATGAGATTATATGTTGAAATATTTGTCTGAATTTATACAAGCCATTGTAAGGCAGATTTATACTGCTAAAGATGTACAAAAGCAGCCCTAGCAGCACAGTACCAAACTGAAGAGAAAGACGAAATCACTTCCACAACTTCTTTTTTTTTTTTTTAATGCTACTTTACTATTTCTTCCTTGCTGTCTCCTGCACTAAAGCACACCTAAGTACAACTGCCATACTGATAACCACAGTCAGCCAAAACTGACCACCTATAAGCCAGCTTACTCTGGTTACATCCTATTCTCTAGCCTGCAAAAACCCTACTCTCAAGTTATTCCATTTACCGTGTGTCTTCAAGTGTCAGCTTTTCTATGCTTCTTTCTTATGTGTTGTTATTCTGGATTAATATAATTAACAGTTTAATATACACAAAGAAAAATCGAGGTAATAACTGTACACATCATAAAGAAATTAAAAGTAACACTAGAATACAACCACAGCTTAACCAAACATAACTGAAATGACAAAAAGAAATGTGTTAAATGGAATGGTGCACTAATACTACAAAAGTGACCTAACCCACACAGGTTTTCTAGTTTTTGCTTTACCCACATAATTCCATAGTGCTAAAAGAAATGTATCTTCTTTATGCTCTGATAAGAATGAACTAGAAAACTTTAGACATTTTCTCTATTTCCTGGTTATCAGCACTCCTGCGACATGCTAAGAGCATTTAAGAGCAGGCAATACCACAGTTGATGACACAGTGATCTTACCACTTCTGTGAGGGAAAGCGTTGCTACGTAAGTTATGCAATTACAAGAAACGTTCTCTATGGAACCCCAAGCCAAGTAAACTTACTGTTCTCACATGGCCTAGTTTCCCTAAGCCAAAAATGTGTTACATCCCTATGAAATGAGGAATTTCCCTGCAACCCAAAACCAAATTTAAGTAGTGAAATAGAATAAACTATGCAGAGAGAGAGAATAACTGTGCTACAGCTCTTGATTCAGTGTTGCATACAAGTCGTGAAGTAATCAGTGGTCTTTTCAATAACAGATGGTATTATTTCGGTAGCAATGCTGTGACATCTAGTTCCCCGCCTTCTCAAACTTCAGTGCTACTATAGTATACCTATACAAGCAGTTACTCATTTAATCTAGCTGTTCATGAAGTCAAACTAATTTTAAAAATAAGTTTTCCAAGTGAAAATTGCAAGTAATCGCTGTGAGACTTTGCTCAGAATTTTCAGCCACACATCAAAAAGAAAGGTGTTGGGTAATTCAGCTGTTGGAAAGACTCTCAGTGTAAAGCACGCATAAGCAGATACTGCACAATAGCTTGAGCATGACTTAAATAGCACATGGGGAACTGAGCAGGCACAGTACTCCACCTCTGAGCATCAACTGTTAAAGGCACAATTCCAACACCTTCCACCATTACAGCATGTAGCTGCACCTAGAGCAAATGGAAAAGCATTCATCTGACAAGTAGTTTTGCAGTGACGTATCAGAAGCAAAAAGACTCAGCTCACAAAGCAGGTACAGGAGTTTAAGCAGGTTCTTTGCCTTCCATTTGTAATACTCTTCAGTTCCTACTTTTCTAGCAGCACCATTACCCAAAAATTCACAACTCCACTAGCCAAGAATGAGATTTCACATGATTCTGCCAGTTTTCAAGCGCATTCCAGGTATCTGCACCTCATTTAATGTGAAAGGCAGAGATGCACACCTGCAAGTCAGAAGCTGATGTTAGATGTTGTTACACAAGCCCCACAAGGAAGTTTTGTAGCAGCTACTGGGACTTCATTTCAACTGACTCTTCCTTCTGCCTCCCCAAAATGCAATGAACTCCACAAACAGGATTAAGTTGCAAAAGTTGCAGATGCTTCAGAAGTGACTTATTTTTATTTGCCAAAACAACAGTTGCTTTAAGTTCCAGAAGCTTTTAACAACAGCATGGTAAAAGCATGAAAAGTATTTCATTGTGCGTGTCCAGTTAAAACATCTCTCTACAACCCGGACTCCTACTTTGCAAGCCTTTGTAAGCTTTCATGTAAACCAAATATGAACTATCCTTTCAAAGAACTTCCACTTGTAACTTAGAGAGTCCAACACATTTCATGTGAAACAAGCATGAAACTGCACTTTCAGCATAAATGCTGGCACAGGTCAGTGATTTGGCTGTCCCAGAAACAGGCTTTAAAGAACTTGGTACACTGCAAAAATAACCATTGTGGTGCATTTACCCAGGGTAGATCTACAGTATAGTGTAATAACATCAGACATTATCAAATATGACTGTAATGGAAAGGTTTGATCCTACTTTTACTCCAGAGCATCTGTTTTAAGTGAGGGCTATGATATTTCCCACCACCGTAATGCTATTCTTTGCAAAATATCATCTCCAGTATACCATTCCTCTATTTCCCCAAAGATCATGAGACAAAAGCACGAACCTTGCTATTAGGAATACACCACAGATTTTATAGCAAGAAGAGGTTTATGGTGGTCTATTAATACATGTTTTAATGTCCCATTTTGATAGCAAAAAATAAAATATATGAAGATGCATTTTCCAGAAGAGGGGTATATCAATACTGAAAAAAACTTTGGATTTCATTTGCTTTGAGTGCTTGATGATTGCTCCCTGTTAAGTTACAGAATTAAACTGATCCACCAATACATGCACATAATGCTGTGTGAAATAGCTTCAGGGCAAAAAATGCTTTATCTCTCCCCGGCAGTCTTCTTGCTCTTCCTCATCCCCTCCTCCCCCTCTGCCCACAAACACCCTCCTGAAGGAGCCTGTTATACTCACAAGGACCTTCAGAGCAGCCAAGAACAACTCTGTGGTTTTTACACACTTTTTAAGCTACAGAAAAACATGACTTTTAACTAACATTTTTAAAGAGTGACAGCAGGACCCACAATTCTCTTTCATTTAGAAAAGACATATTCATGAAACGCTCTACTGCCACGTATCATTTCAGTACTGCAGTACTAAATGTGCGTGCAACTTGAAGTCTCAGGTAATCTACTTCCCTATATGCCTTGTCCTATATTGTATTAAAAAAAAAAACCAACCTAAAACCCCCAAAGCATAATAGTGACAAAGAAGGAAAAAAAAGGTGTTAATTGTCTCGCATTGTACAGCATCTTAATTTAGACTGAATTAATATTAGATCAAAAAGGTCTTCAAGCAAAGAGTTCCCAGTTCATGAAAGCATCTAAACTCAGAACATTAGTTATTCCAAGAAAGAAATATAAACCTAATGAAACTCAAGTTAAACAGGTTCTGAAGGGACTCTTATTTGAGCAATCAATGTAATGATTTGCAGAATAAATGGTGTCATTTATGTGTCATTGTTCCAAAGCCGTAACAATAGAAAGTTTCTAATGAATTTATATTGACATTGCTTAGGTAGCAGAGAACAGTTTAATATTATAAATAACAGAGCATGCATTCATTTTCTTTTCCTGTTTCTTTCATTTGCATTCTCACTAAATTTCAAGATGTCCTCTGCTCAAGACAGGCCTGATTTCTGTGAACTGTAAGACCTACATATCCAGTATTTCTAGAATGAAAGAGGGGTACTTTAATATTCAAGTTATAAATTCAGTCCCCTGGTTTAGAGCACAGAGTTCATGATTTAGAGCCTGACAAATATTTCTGTGCCTAACACCAAAGCAGTCAAAATCTGTTTCTATAATAATCTGAAGCGTATGAGCTTGGAACTTGATTTAGAATATTCCACTTGCATGCAGCAACTGAAAAGTTGCTTGAATGGCAGATGCCATTATGACAGTATATTGAAATTGGTCATTGACTACACATGTATGTGGGACACAGTGGACTCAAATGAACCTGAGCTGAATTGTATCAATACAGTTTAACAACCCTAGGAAGCAACATGTTATGCTTGTACAAACTGTCCTATCCACAGGAAAGAGGTGTTGCAAGGAACCAAGAGCAAAGCAAGCTGTGCCACATGAGAGGAAAAAACAAATATAATCTCAGCAAATGGACACTTTTCAAACAGTATGGTATTTGGAAGGTGGAGGTTAATTGCACAACACAAAGAGATCATACAACTATCATTTAAAAGCAGTAAACACATTTAAGGAACTTCTGGAATGGTAAATGTGGCGTTATTTAGTTCCTGTTTCATCGGTTAACTTCCTATTCACGCTTTTGTCAGTTCCTCTGTTTACTGTACAAGCAGGGATCCTCTTTCAGCTGCTCCCTCTCCCCTTGAAGTGAAGTATGCATCCCACTGCTGCTACTTAATTTATACAGGACTTGTATTTTACCACACAAAAAAAAACCCAAACAATTGTAGGCGATTAAGGAAGTCAGTCCTGTCACTCTTCACCAGATTGCTGCAACTTGGTGAACACAGACTCAGAGAATGGTTTGTGTTGGAAACGACATTAAAGCTCATCCAGTTCCAACCCCCTCCCATAGGTAGGGACATCTTCCACTAGAGCAGGTTGCTCCAAGCCCTGTCCAACCTGGCCTTGAACACTGACAGGGATGGGGCAGCCACAAGCTTCTCTGGGCACCCTGTGCCAGCACCTCCACACCCTCACAGTAAAGAGCTTCTTCCTAGTGTCTAATCTAAACCTACCCTCTGTCAGTTTGAAGTCATCCCCCTTGTCCTATTCCTACATGCTCCTGTAAAAAGCCCCTCTCCAGATCTCTTGTCACAGCCTTTAAGCACTGGAAGTTGTTCTAAGGTCTCCCCAGAGCTTTCTCTTCTTGAGGCTGAGCAAGCCCAACAGAAGATAAACAGCTACCAGATCATCTTTGCAGCCTCCTCAGGACTCACTCCAACAGGTGAACTATTCAACATAGGTAAGCTTTCATCCAGTTCTTTGCCAGAACAGGACAAAACATAAGACACTTCTGAATACCCATAAAATGGGAATGAATCAAAGATTTTCATTACTCCCTTAAGGAATTAACATTATTCATTATGGATGCAAAGGACCTGGATAGTGTAGAGAAATCTCATTATGTTGAGTTTCAGGTGGAAAATCCTTATCAGTTTCCCCTTAACAGGTGCACCTTGCCGGTAGCAACAGCTTGGGATAAAATATCACTGCACAAATGAGTATTACATTCTAGTAAGACCTCTTGGTAACCAGTGAAAATGCATATGCTTCAGACACACTTAAATTTTAGCATAAGACAAAAAGAATACTATTGAAAATATGCCTATCAAACAAAAATTACCAAGGCAGCAAAAAACTACAAGTAGAGGAGATAGCAAGGCTACATCTCTAACACAAGGCAAAAAGGGCAGGAAGAGCAGCTCTGCTATACTCCTACACCTGACTGAAAATTTAACAAAACTTCAACCAATTCTAGCCAAAACAACAGAATTCTGATACTTCAAGCAGTATCATTAAATACAAAAGAGATGTTCCCTTTGTTGAGTTTCAGTAAGTAACATGACAAGCCTTATTGTCTGTAGCATCTCATCACAACGCCACTGTGGTAAGAATGCCTGTTATTTACAATACTGACATAAAATGCTGCTAAGAAAACAGTGAACAGGGAAAAGGAACTTGATTTTTTTCCCCTTAGCTTCACAATTATATGTAAATCATATTCTCTCAAGACAGGCAGGAATTGGTAAATGCTACACCAATGCTGGTAAAGCTACAGAATGCAGGTGCAAATGGGTGTGCAGAATTATCATCAAAAGGCTTTCACCTGCTCCTCTGGCTGCTGCACTGGGAGTTTAGTTCAAAGCAGGAAAAAAAAATGCAGGAACCTATTAGTCTTTCTAGACCTGACATATGGAGTCAATATCATTAAAGGCATGAGAGATGTGAATGGAAAGACTATGCTAATTAAGCCTAAAAGCTGTAACTGAGTAAAAGCTGTAGCATGTCCACAGCACATGACATAAAGCAGGCAGGTATTTTGGCACGACCTAAAGAAAGTCAATAACAAAAGGTATTATATTAACTTAAGAGACAGTAATTGGTTCAGCCAGATGTGCTACTGACAAACTGTAGAATACTCAGAATTTCACTGGCAAAAAAACAGTGTGAAGTTATTGTAAGGAAGATAAAATTATTGCTTTAGCAGGAAGTATCAAGAGCTGAGGAATTCTCTAATACAAAACAATTCCCTTCATCAGCCTAACTCAGAGTATATGACGTTGCAGCCTACTTCAACTCTGGCAGAGTAACACAACTTCCTGCAGCCAGCAAACACTGAGGAGCGCTACTGGGGGGCAAAAAAGTGTTAAATTTTGTACCTGCAGATCCAATAGCGTGCTTCCTCAGACAGGGATGTCTCTACATTATACCCAACATGCCTTACATGATAGACTCTTGAAAATATTCACAGTATCCTAACTTTCAGAGATGGTGGCTGGTTTAAAAACTTTTCAAATGCAGTTTTTGAAGACTTGGTCAACATAATGCTTTTACACATACCCCAGTCATTTGTTTTAATATAGCAAATACTGTGGCATTAAAAACAATTCAAAATAGGAGACAATTGTCTTTACGTATGTGAATAGGATTTAAGTACTTGAAAACAAATCACAATGATATAGTACAGCCTTGTCCATTAACCAGACACTTGTAAAGACCCTATATTATCCAGCACTAGCTTCCGTACAATACTCAGACCGCTAGGCAGTTTAATTATTGAGTATTAGATTTAATTCTCTATTGCATATTTAAAGTGTAGCAGGCTTCCCTCCCCCTTTCTAAAATGAAATGGTAAGTGATATTGCAATGAATTATAGTAATAGTACTGAATAATGTTGTTTAGCATTAACAAAAATATTAAAGCTTTATGCCCCATTCATCAGGTTGAAGTTAATGCCTTGCTGAAGCATAAATATTTATCCTGTGCAAACAGGAGGAACTGTAGGAGACAGCATGGCTTTAACATTGAAGTGAGTTAATTAGTATCCTGTGAGGCTTCAGAAGGTACTATGCCATTTCTAAGTAAAGGTTAGCTTCCAAAAAAAAAAAAGAAAAAAGAGGCAACAAAACGTAAAGGTTATCTTATCTCTGAACAAACAGAGATGTCTTTAATAGCTACCAAAGTGCCCAAGATATACAGTTTCTGTGACTAAGTTTAGAATGAGAGCTTTTAATCCAGTTGGGATAGAATACAACTTCTGCATCAGCAATAGGCATGTTTTACTACTCAGCTAGCATTGCTTTCACCTAGGTGTCTTTGTTACACTTTCATCGCTATACAGCATTTCAGATCATCAGAGGTTAGAGAGAGAGGATGACAAATATATATGATTTGGACAAAGAACCTGTTGACAGTCTTCCTCTCAATGATCAGATCATTCTTCAGCAATGCTGGTCTAAAATAAACTACAAAATGTTTCCATGCACACGGTCGCTTCTCATGGTGTTCTCCACACAGAAGAGTGATAATGATGAAGTATCTGTTCAAAATCTACATGCTTTATTGATTCCAGTTCTAATAAATAATACTCTTAGTAGCAATTCTTTATTGAACCCACTTGTATTAAACTTGTATACCATTTGGAAGTTACACTGACGCTTTATAAACAGAGCCCTTAACTTATCACACAAACAAATACACCAACATCCTCCCAGTTCTGCCACTGCAGTGACAAAAATGTGTCACATTCACATGATTTCAATATGCTTGGGCTGTAAGTTCACCACTCTTCCAGCTAAAGAACGTAGTTCTTGTGGGGATGCATCTAAAGAAATTGCTGTAAATAACAGTCGCCCTCCCTGTCTAAGCTGACATACTATTTTTATTCTGCTGCTCTTCAACGTGGTCCTAATTAGGACAAAGGCTTCACAACAGGTTCACCAGAAGTACACCTTCTATCCTGCATTATTTTAGATGTGCTAAATTAAAACCAGAGCGGGTGGATCTTTCAGATGTTGTTTTGGTGGAGTTGGTTTTTGTTTGGTGGGTTTTGGTTTCATGGGAGTTTTTTATCTAACCCAGGAGTGTTTGAACTTTCAAGCAAACAAAGTTCCAGCACAAATTCTGATAGGAATCTTATGATTTACAGTAACAAATGTAGAAACATTTCACCCTGCAGACTCATGTAAAATCTTTCATATTTTGCCAGTGTTTTCAAATAACTTCAAATAATTTAAATGTCAGTTATTCATAAAGACAATCTTGAGAGTATGCAGAAGTACTTCATCTTAGAAGCATGCATATACACTTATAATAAACATACAGGGAAGATTCTGACAAGGCACTGGAACAAGTTGCACGAAGTGGTAAATGATCCCGCCCCTGGCAGTGTTCAAGATCAGGTTGGACAGAGCCTTGGACAACATGGCCTAGTGTGGGGCACCCCTGCTTTTAACAACAGGGGGGTTGGAATTAGATGATCTTAAGGTCTTTTCCAACTCTGTTCTATGATGCTATGATATTAATGGCATGCAGAGCTTGAGCAGCCTAGAAGGTTTAAACACAGCCTTGCGACAATATGCAGTTGCTCCATGTTCAAAGCACTTTCATCCTTTAGTAATCCTTGCCTCCAACATCACCAATCTGACACAGATTCCAGCCCTTATCCTGACACCACTTTTTTATTGCCTTCCCAGTTTATCTCAAGAAGCATTTCAAATTCATTAATCCAATTTAAATCCCTAATTAACTGAGGCTAATAAAAATATGTTTTAATGCCAGCACATTTTCCATTCCCAAATGTGCATTTAATACACCACCATGTCAATTCTGGCAACTGACGACAGCAAACTGACAAAAGGACCATTTTTTCTGGAGAAGAAAGAAAGTACAGATTTAAAAGATATCATGCCTACAATCCTAATGAAGGTGGGAAGATTTTATACTTGCACAATTAAACAAAAGCATTAACAGACCAAAAGCTGTAATTTTGTTAAGCAGGAAAACTATCAGATTCCAGTAAAGCAATAAATACTTCCAAGTACATCCAACCAACTACAAACCAACACACTGAAAAATGCTGCATGTAAAATGCAGGTTTTAAGCAAACTGAACCTTCATAACAACGTAGAAGTCTTAGAGATTACACAGCATCTTCCAGTCATCAGGGTATTACACCTTGGCAAATAAACACAATTCTGCAGTCTTTAGTTTTTCTAAAGTGCAATCGTTTCAGATTTGAATTCTTCTAAATGCAAAGAAGACAGAGCATGCACAGTGATGGTCATATCATTATACACCCTATACAGGATGACAGGACCTCCTGCTTAAACTTCATCCATATTGCTCCTGGAAGACTTGTCACTGGTAACACTTTAAATAACACATAAATGCAGCAGTTCATATCTATAATCTCCATTTATGCTAGCAAAACTACCCCCCCCAAATCCCATGGCAGACTTAAGCACAAGCTTTGTACTCAGTCTTGCATGTGCAAGAGAGAAAGCATGGAGGCTATGCAGAGAACGTATTTATCACAGAATGATTTGGGTTGGAAGGGTCCTTAAAGATCATCCAGTTCCAACCCCCCGTCATAGGCAGGGGTGCCCCACACTAGAGCATTCTGCCCAAGGCTCTGTCCAACCTGGCCTTGAACACTGCCAGGGGTGGGGCAGCCACACCTTCTCAGGGCAACCTGTGCCACTTTATTCCACCATCCTCACAGTAAAGAACCTGTTCCTAATATCTAACCTAAATCTACACTCTTCTAGTTTAAAGCCACCCCCCTCCTTATCCTATCACTACATGCCATGTATCAAGCGAACGCCTGACAATTAAACCCAAGAGGGTGATCCACCCAATGGATTTAAGTCTAAACTGTTCCTGATACAAGCTTTGTACATTGCAGAGTGCCCAGGTGATCTTTGTTAAGAGCCCAAGTGCTACTGTATTTTAATATTCTTAAAACATAAACATTCAAGCCTCATGAAAGTTTCACTTGAAAGCTTCAAATGTAAAGAGCACTCCACAGGCTCTTAGTCCCAAAGGAAAGTCTGAGAACTGTGAATTTTTGCTCATAAATCATGCAGACTTCCCACGCTATGCATCTTCCACACAACCTAAAGCAAAAAGCATCACATCAGACCATAAAATGTACATTTAAATTTCTAATTAAGACAGACAGACATTAGCCAGCATTTGATAACCAGTAAGTCTCTAGAATGAACACGATGAATTTCATATTGCATGTATTAAAGTCAGCGACGGGTTAAGAGTAGGAACTTAAGGTAGGAACTAATTAACTAATTAATTAAAATTAATTTCCTGACATGAACATACAAAGAAGGTTCAAGATACTGGGGTTTTACGCTAAAATGCACTAAGAATTAGACTTTAATTCAATGACTTACTATTAGATGTGATACAGTCATAACATATGCATCAGTAAATGGGCTCTTCTCCCAGCTTAATGCCAGCTCCATTGTGCTAGGTGAAATACAGATGACACATACCATTTGTAGTGCCTAACCTTGCAGTATCTCAAGCACACGCTTGTTTGCAATACAAGTCCTTGCAAAATTAGAATCCAAGTGACTTAACTACCCAGCTATGCCTGTGAACATGACTACCATGGACCTCTCAAGCGAAAGAAAACCCTCCCATTCACAAGACCATGGCAGTTCAGCACGATTCTGCCCATGAAAACCCTTTTCCTTGTAAAAAGCATTTTGAATAAATCCAACTCCTACCTTACAGACAGCTGAACACTGAAAGGCAGGGAACTGCTACAGTTAATAAATCAACAGAAGTCACACCAAACTTCCTGAAAATTGTCACCCCTCTGATAAAAGGCCGGTTTAAAGTACCCTCACAAAGAGCTTATCACAGGGAGATGCAGCCGAGTTTTGCATTTCAAAGGTAGTATTTTCATATTGTCTTCCTGGGAGGAAAAAATACGTCCAAGAATAGTGCCAGATGGATCTAGAACTCAGCTTCAAAGCCATTACTGGTACCAAAAGTATTTCACTGATGAAAGTAGAACAGATTGTAAGTGAAACTGACCAAGCTTTACAACTCTGGTTACCTTTCACAACATAAGAGAACTTCTTGGAAGGAGGAGAGGACAACAGGAGCAAGGCACTGTCATAGACAAAGGCATTCTGTGAAAAGCACAAGCTTCAGAATAGACTCCATAGCATCTAACTGCGTTATTGGAAGGAGAAACTGCAGAAAAGCTTTTCAGAGGCAATGAAAACAATCACCAATGTCACTCTATGCTTTGCTGCACAAAACTGCCCCTTTGCCGTGTGTCATTTGTTCAAGTTGCCTTTAAAAAATAAAAACCCTCATCACCCAATCGGAATTTGCAGCTGACAGCGATCACTTCATAGAAACTTTCATCTTTTGTTCTTCTACAGTTGTCTTCACACACTAACAACATATACAAAAGATTACGAAACAACAACGCTAATCAGACTTGAAAATCCTCGAGTACGCAGATCTCCCCTTTGAGAACTTAAGACTCGGGAGCTTTTTCGGGACAGAGTCAGAATCCAGCTGGACGAAAAACAAACGTGAGGTCTTTGGGGATTGCAGGGAACAAGCCATGTCCACCACCAGTATCTCTGTTTTTACCATTACCTTTAAAACACAAAGTCACGTCACTTCAGTGTAACGTGAGGCAAGTCAAATATCGAAGCTTGAACAGGCACAACCCTCCGCAGTCTGAGGCGCTTCCCACTGATAAACCTCAACCACAAACTCTCAGTAACTACAACTGTTGCAGCCACCTCCCCGCGTCCCTACCCGCGGACACCGAAATCAACGCGGCAGGAAAAACGAAAAGCACGCGGAAAAGATGGGCTGGGATGGATGTATTCCACAGCACGCCACTGAACTATGCCCCAGATCTTCCCACACGCTCCCAGCGCGGGGAGCGAGAAGTCAGCTCCAGGCACCACGTTGCTCGGGGAGCCCAGCGGGAGCCGCTCCTTTGTCTGGCCCGCGGCCGGCTGCCCGCAGCCCCCACTGCCTCCTCCAGCCGACACAACTGACCCCGCTGGCCCGAGCCGCCCCGCCGAGGCCGCCGCTGCCCTCCTCCGCCCGCGACCCGAGGGAGACCGGGCGCGGGAGGACCCAAAGGCAGCCGAAACGCCAGCGGCGCCCGGGGAGGACCGCGGGAAGAGGAAAGCTGCAGCCGGTGCCCGGAACGCGGCCCCGCCTCGCGGACAGAGACCAGCTTCCCTCAGTAAGGCGGGAGGGCCGATCGCCGACCCCCTCAAGGCGCCAGCCCTGCCCCTCCGCCGCCCCCCGCCGTGCGCCGACCGCCGGACCTTCACCCAGCCCGGACGCGGCAACTCCGCCGCCCCGTCCGTGCCCGCGCCCTTCGCATACCGAGCGAGCCCCGCGGGTAAGCGCGCACCGACGGCTGCCCGAGGGGCTCTCCGCAGCCGGCCGTTAGCTGCCCAACGGCACAACCGTCCCGCAGGCACTGAGGGGCTGCGCTAGCCACACAAGAGAAAAGTTGGCCCCGCGGGAGCAGCCGCTACCCAAACTCACCCGTCCCGCCCGCCGCCGCCGACCGTTCGCCGACTTACTCGCCCGCCGGGAGCGACAGCGGCGAGCGCGGGCGGTGGCGAAGTGGCACCGCCCGACCCCGCTGCTGCCTGGCGGCGGCCGCAACCAATCAAAGAACAAAGCGCGGTCACGCCAGCCAATAGAGTGTCAGAGCGGACCGTGCGGGCGCCCTCTCCCTCCGCTCCCCCAATGGGTGGTGCTGCCCCGCTCCGAGGGCGGGCGGCGGCGGGGCCGGGGGTGGGGGGTCGCCGGTCTGTGAAGGCGCCCCGGGAGGGAGGGAAGGGAGATTGAGGCGTCCCGCAGCCGCAGGCCCGGAAACGCGAGAGGCGGTGGCAGCTCGGTGGGGTGAGACAAGTCATTGTTTCCCCGCAAGGGCTGAATCGGCAGCGTGCCTCCGGCGCCGGGCAGAACCCAGCCCCGCGGCCGAGGAAGCCGAGGCTGACCCGGGGCGCTGGGGAGAGCCGTGCTCCGAGGGGAGATGCTCTAGGCGTGGCGGCGGGAAGCGCACGCTGCCGGAGCTCTGGCGGGAGCTGTCACACCGAGGGAAACGCGCAGGGGCCGCGCCGGGGGCGGGCTGGGGGAGCCGGCACGGAGCGCGCGTGTTGCCGCTGTCAGAAAGCACATGGACACCCACCTCCTGCCACCGCTGGAAGCGAAACCGGAGCTGGTGACAGGCTGAGTAACAGGCTGTTGAGCCAAGTACAGCCTTTAACGTCCCAGCCCTCACAGAGCTGCCGGCTGACAGCTCCGCCGGGGAAATGGGAATGCCTCATCATTGCGTGCCTCTTCGTTGTTATCAGTCGCGTCTTCAGCGTTAGTTAGGTCCTGGATTCTTATCAGCCTTCCCAGAGTGCAGCAACTGTGGGCAAGTTTCATTCCACAGCACTCTAAGGCCCTTTTCAATTACAAGTACTTTTCATATTTTCTTTTTTACTCTCTATTTCGTCCTTGGATTGCTCTGAGGAATGATCTTGAAATAAAACTGAACACCACATAACCAGCTCCTTTTTGTTTTAACTGAAGCACAGTCTACATTTTTTGTTAGGACCCGAGTTTCTTTGCAAGCGTGCTTTGAGGATGAAGCTTTAATCCTCAGAAGCACATGCTTATGGAAATCTTCAGGATTAATAAAGATTAAGCTAATCAACAATATAATCGCTGTGTGCTGAAAGGGAGGCAAGCAGGTTGTGGTTTGGTCAGTGTCAAATACCATATAATGACAGAGCCCGAATTAGCTCCACCAACGCTGACTGTCACAAAGCCTTGTCGCATACAACTACTCATTTAAAAGCCATGCTCTTGCATGTCTTACCAGTCTTAATTTCCTAAATGTATCTGCATAAGTAGACAATGAGTTCATATAAAAGTTTACTGACTTCACTGGAGCCTTGAACCTGAGAAAATGGCAGGTTTGATGCACTCCTGCAAGCTTTCCAGGCCACCCTGCGTACATACGTCAGTATCTTTCTGCCTGACCTGTGTCTAGACTTGTACTATTGTACCATTCATTCCCATGGGTATCTAGTACATAATTTTAATTTATTGGCAATAAAAATGTATGCATTATTTTCAAAGATCTTTTATAATACAAATTATTATACATAAAAACTGCTTTTAGAGTATAAATGTCTTTCTTACTGAGCCATTTGTCTTTATAATACACCCACTGTGTTGCGGCCTAAATTCATTCTGGCAACAGTTTCTATGACACTGGATAAAATAGGTCTGCTTTCCTGAAAAGAAAGATGATATTAGTTCCAATAAAGGTATAAAAAAAGCTTTATTATTTTACTCAGGTGAAGAGAGACAATCAAATGCCATAATCTTAGGAACAACCAAATGGAACTTCATGAGTGAGATAATAAATTTCTACCTTAGAAAGAATATGTATCTGAATCACAGCCAGAATACTTAATGGTTTGGGAGGTGTAAGGGGGGGGGGGAGGTTAAGATCTTTATCTGAAGATCTTTGCATTTCCACCACTATTTCTGTCAACAACAGTGCAGGCACACAAGACTCCCATCACAATGTCCTTCCCACCTGCTGCCTGTACCTACTCCCAAGACCTTTCTGGGTTTTGTGACACAACAGTTGCACAAAACACCAAATCAATTCAGCCTGAAGAGAACCAAGTAGCAAAACCAAGGGGTTTTTAACATAGTTCTGTTTCCTGAGCTGGTTTACTGTTCAATCCTGCAGTTGTGCGAGCATCAACCAGAGAACAAGCAATGGGAGCAAGGATACAGCAGTACAGGAGGAGCTTGTTAACCTGCATCCCTGGACCCATTGTCAGGAGGCTGATGGTACTAGGACTAGGTACTGACGTGGCTTGTGACACAGATGACATACCAAGTGACCCTGATAATTACAGAGAGATGTACTATGATCATACCATCAGTAGTTGTTAATTTTACTGTTACTGATGTGTTATAACTGTAGTGAATCATCCACAAAAGGCAGGCAAACTCTTCACATGCAGCATACAACATACATTAACAGCTCCACTGGGTCACATTATCAAAAGGAAAGAACTGAGGGGTCCATAGTCTTGCTTAGAAATTCAGTTAACATTTTCAAAGATGCCCAGAATACTCTATATTACTTCCACAGATTTTAATAATGCCCAAATTGTTTTAGTGCTTCAGGCATTATTACTATATTAGCCTTAAATATTTTAAATGCAGTAAACGGTATGCAATATATTTTCTTTTTACTACATTTATATCTCTGTGCAAGATGTGCACATCACTTACTACCTTTTAGTACTGTGTTCATAGCAGGTTTTTGGCCATTAGCAACCCATTTCAGATTGCCCTCTAAGAGGAGGGCTACAGAGGATCAGAGCTTTTATTCCATTTCCCCAGCAGTCAGGGCTGCTCAGTGTCATTTCAGAAACAATATTTCCAGGAAGATGTTTCCTTTGGATTTCATAAAAAAATTCTCATTGTCCAGGAGCATAATTTTGGACCTACAGCTTCTGCCTGCTTCATTATTTTTGGTCCATGCCTTTTCATCTTATATTTAGATTGTGAACTATGATAGAGTTGTAAGCTTCTTTAAAAATAGAAATCCTTGATTAAACAAATACTTAACCATAATCTCTGTCATATGACCTTTCTTAAAGCTCAGTTCAACACATAGTCCATTTTTAAAAGATATTGGGAAAAAATAGCAGTCATTTCCAGTCATCTGATCTCATACCGTATCTGTAGCCTGTAAGACACCAAGAATGGCACTGTTTAGGCAGAGATAGAACTCCAGAAGTGACATTTCTTGATCCTCTGTCCCAGTGCCAACCTAGACTAGGCTGGTCGTGACCATAACAACTGCACATGCTGCTAGACAGACGGTAGAACCGTTGTGGAGCAGCCCTTCTGTCCCAGTTAGGATGGAGTAACACTGCAGAATTAAGAGCGGTCTGTAGTCTTGCTTAGAAATTTAGCAGACATTTTCCCAGACGGCCAGAACTTGCATTGCTCTTCTACAGAGACTTTGACAGCCCCACTAATTGGGACTGTGAGAAAGCATATAGTCAGCAGAATTCCAAGAGCTCTGTATGAAATGCAGAGGGCTCTGGAGACTCCTGGTCTGACATGCTCCACGAAAACTGTTTCAGTAACCAAAGCATGTAAAAAGCCAGGGGGAAAAATGTAATGAAATCATGCTGACCTAAGAGCAAAACCCAGATATTCTGAATTTCCCTTCCAAATAGAAACAAGAAGTCAATGCTCTTTGCAAAAAAACACAAATTCTGCAATTTTTATTTTGGGAGCTCTGAAACAACTGACAAATAAAATATTTTGACAGTGTCAGATGTTTGGTTTTGATTTATGTTTTTTCTCTTCATATTCTAGTTTCAACCATGAATATTTGGATAGCTTTCTCTTGAAAACAAATGAAACTGATATATTCCTACAATAGTTACATTTTATCTAACCCATGTTTTGACAGAAAATTGCTGTAGCAGAAAGCTCTTTACCAGATCTTCAGGAATGTGAAAAATCAGAAATATCTGACTTTGAAAGACTGAAGAGTCTCAGATTTCTCGCATTATCACAAAACACTTTAAAGGAAAGTGTTCAAGAAACAAGGCCTCTATAAACATTCTGTTGGTCAACTGATTAAGTCTTTTTAATAGAACTTCAGATTCAAAAAAAATATCACATATTGGCATAGAATTCTAAGAACCCCATTTTCCTTCATAATTTATGAAAAATATTATTTATTGTAAGTAAAGAGAGCTTTTGTCTTATGCTGATCTGGAGTTCTCCTTAGGTCTCCTTACTTCGTTTTTCTTGGCAAAATTTACACATAAGTATAACACTACTATGCCTTGATTTGCTAATAATGCAAAGAAATACATATCACAAAACCACTACAGTAGAATTAAAACCAAAATATTTGATTTATTCCAGCATTCAAAGGCTCTCCAAAAACTTATATTCAAATAACTCAAATTTAAAACCAAGTTTGACTTGCTGCTGAAGGCAAGTTCTTTAAACAATATGTTCCATAATGGACTATTTCACTAAAGGATGATGTTTGCAGTGCTATAAATTAAAATGTAATAGCTGTTGATTTTGATTAAATTTCAGTGAGAAGCTACTATGAGGATTTAGTAATAGAAAAAGCTTTTCCTTACTGTACCACTAATATAAGGCAAAATTTAAAAAAAACCCATAGCAACCAAATCATAATAAACATAAATAATGCATAAACTATCTTTACTACATGAGCGCTAGAAAATCCATTACTACTTCTTCCTCACACTTCAAAAGCAGAGGTTAAAAACCCATAAATAGGTCTGTATGCGCAGCAGTTCACAAGATTAATTGCTTGAGTGGAAAGACACAAGCATTGCATCAAAGCTTGTGTAGCCCAGAATTGTAGAAACAAGCCCTTAAGGTAAGTGAGAGGAAGGAGGAGAACTGAGCGGAGATGGCTTTCCTAAGCAGTACAACCAAACACACAGCATCATGATAGAAACAACAGCAGGAAAGGCTGTATTTGGGAGGGGGAAAATGGAAGAAAGCAATGAGAATACAGCTCAGCACTCCCCAGGAAGCCAGCCTATAGCACACTCTCCCTGCTCAGTAAAGTACCAATGAAAATCTGCTACCCACCAGGCCTTTTATGCAACATCCCAACATTGGTATTAGCAGCTCAATTAAAGTATCACAGCTATCTTAATTATCACAGCTGAGCTGGATTTCCTCTCCCTAGCCACAGCTGTTTGTAATGCCTGACTGGGGGCTCCTCCTCAGTACAAACGAGGAGCAAGAAGAGCTTTGTGGGGATGTTGTGAACGCAAAAGGGAGAAAAATGTGGGGAAAATGGTGCAATGCAATCCAAGAATTTTTACATTTTCATGGCTCTTCTGATGCTTGCTAATTGTTATTCCTACAGAAAATTCCTCTCCCAGCCCACATGTGCCTGGGCTTGTTGACAGGATTTTGAGTGTGCCTGTTTATCATCTTGCTCCTGGACTATAGAAAATGAACAGCTTAGTTTACAGGGGCGGCCAGACACCCTGACCGACCCAAGAGATGCTCATCCTTTTCAGGAGGTGCTTACAGCCACGAGTTGTCTCCCAGCAAACAATTCAGTCTGTGTTCTACCCTGCATCCCAAGGGACCTGGGGCTCCCCAGTGAGAAGCTCTGTCCCTGCTGGAGCAACAACCTGGGGTCAGGGCAGAACTGCTCAGCATCCGGGTGGTGCTTGGTGTATATGAAGCTGGCCTGGTTGTGCTCACCACTTCCTCCCTCCTCATGTGGTTAGCTGATGAAGAGGGTGCGGTTGGGCTCAGAGTTACCAGCTGATGTTTCATTACTGCTTACTCTGGGGTCATGCTTGTCAGCTTTTCCTTTGAATCACAAGAAGTACGCACTTTTATAATGGAAGCCCTCCTTTCTGATGTAATCCCATTAGCCCCAATAAACAGGGTGCTAGATCCAAGCTTACAAAGTCCTTCTACTAGCCCAGAGAAGAAGGTTGATGTCATGCTTAGACACCCTCACCCTGGGCCTATGTTACTAAGCACATCTAGTAAGCAACATGTGGTTAGCTCCATACAGAACTGGTAGAAGCAGCCCTGAAAAGCAGAATCAGCATGTCTGTACAGCAATATCTTTTTGGTCTGACCCAACTCAATTGCCATGGCCCCATTCTACTCCCAGCTGTAGTTCTTCTAGGGTACAAGAACCAGCGCTGGTCTGAAGACTCCACATTTCAAGCAATTCCCCCAGGGAAAGTTAAGGTTTCATAACCCTGAGAGAGGATGTTTATTTTAAAGCAGATAGGGTGACAGATTATCAGGGCTAAGCTGCAAGGCAGACAGAAGGTAGGTCCTTAGGAGGTCCTGCTCTAACTATACACATATCACTGTGACTGGAGCAGATCTCTGGAAGAAAATGTGGAATTGCCACCAATTCAGGTTTTTAGGAGCACTTTAGGCATATTTGGAACTGCTTTAAGACAGATAACAGAGAACTAAGTGGTATCTTTTCCTGATTATCTTCTGGTCTTCTGTGCTTCTATCAGCCATGCTCACTCTCCCCTCTCAAAGTAATGGGTTACGGACTGAATATTTTAAGACTTAAGTAAAATTCAGAGTGCTAAATTACAGTGATTACACCTATGAAATGCTTTTAGAGTAAGTATGTGAACACTGTTAAAGGGAACATAAGTATCCTTAAATAGAAATATATGTGCAACAAAAACCACACATATTTGAAGAAAAATCCAAAGCAAACATGAGGTAGATAGTTATCTTTATTACCTTTTCTGATAGATTATAGCTAGGTTTGTCTCCTGCTTTTATAGTTGATAGCTGTATCTTCCCAGTTCTTAAAATGTCACTGTGGTTTTTTTACAGTTGTTTTCATTATTGACTTTGGTAATATAACACCCTGAATTTCCTGAGGATAAAGACATGCTTTTTTCCCCCAGGCCTATACTACTTTCACAGTGCCCAAATGAGATGATAACTTACAAACAAATGCATGCTTTGCACTTCTCTCGTTGTCTCACTTATTTCAACAGAATTTTATGGGGCTTTTCTGCTATTTTATCTGATGTGGTTTTGCTCACTCAGAACAGCCGGACAGATGTCCGTTCATGCTCTGTCAAGAGCATCAGCTGCCTTGTTTTGATTAAATGTTTTGTTTTCCTGCCAGCAGAGAGCCTTTCCACTCAGTCAAGGACAAAACTCCAGCCAAGGGGTTTTTTTTAAGGACACAAACAATGAAACAGATCTTGCCAATAAGACTTGCTTTCCTCTTAGTGTGGGACTCACAGATTTGCTCTAATCATTTGGCCATTTCCCCCAGAAGTTTTAATACTGATTGTAGAGGCTTGCTTCAGTCTCAAAGACCAGACTAAGGAGGAGAAGCAGGCTTTTTAAGTTAATCAGGCCATTAGTGATCTGCTTTCTTGCGATCTACTTCCCCAAAGGCAGATACTCTGAAGACAAAAAACTTATTATTCATAGAGGTCTTATCTAGACAAAAGAGAACATTCAAATTATAGACTTATTGTTTGATATGGCTGCACCCGGTTGATTTTTTGAAAGTCACATTTTAGCTCAGCAACTTGCAGCACTTGGCTCACCTTGTGCTCTGTCTTAGCTGATGACATCCTATGTATTATCATTCTGTCCTGAAGAACATAGGTGCAGCACTGGCTGAAATTAAAAGGAGACAACACACACTAGGTATGCATCGCATCTCTGATCAAAACTATTGGGACTTCCAAGGTGGGAAAAGGTGCCTGACACCTTTTTTTTGAAGCCATAGCTTCATGATCTTACCCATGAAACTCAGATCAGCCATTTAACAACACCTAAACATATTTTCAACATGTTTGTCAAGTTCTTCTGGAGATGTGTATGTTGCATCCTTGCAGCAACATACATTTTGTGTGCACTTAAAATTGCCAGTGCTTGCCTTTTCTGGGGATTCATTCTCTGTTTGAGAGATTAACATTATACCTAGTAATAATATAGGATTGTATGTTTACTTGTTGCTCATTAAGTATTGCTCACTCAGGCAGCTGTAAACCTTAAAACTAACTGGACGTCTAGCAGCTCAGGTGCTGATGGGCAGGGAGAGATTAATTCCTGGCAAAAATTAAATAGGAGGATTTGGGTTTTCCTTTGGAGAAATTACTTCTAAAGAGGATTGGAGAGGAGGGAGATGGAGAAGTATAATAGAAATGATGCCATGGCTTTGAGCACGGGGTATCATATAAATGGAACTATATAGTTGGGAAAAAAAACCAACCCAAAACCAAAACAAAAAGCAGTTGACAAAATGAATATTGCAAATGCATGTTTGCCCATATATATATATATATATACCTGGATACACACAGATATATATTTATGGCCACTTTCAGAGCACATAGACACCACTGTCATGGACTACAGCCCCACGTGACCTTACTGGTGACTGTGTTTTAATAGTCATCGTGTTTCCAAAGCATTATAGAACTACCTGTTTTGACAGGAACAAAGTCTATTACAGCAAAGCTTTTTTCCTGCCTTGGCCCAGGAGCTCTCATCGGCAGTATCCCCAGCAGCATTCTCCATTGTCACGATGACATCTACTGGAGGGGATAGGCTTGGGCACAGATTTCCTCTGAGTGTTAACACTTCTAGCATCAGCGAGGCTGCTGCAAATTCACACGCTGAGAACTACTACTATACTATGGAAATGTGTGGAAAGCAACACGGCAATTTTAGTGTTCTACATATTTTAAATCACAGCTCCCTCAAGCGACACACAATAAAAAAAGGATTAAATTATTCAAACCTCATCTGTGTAAATAAAAATGGCCCAGCCACATAATTTTTAATTATTATATGAAAAGGGAAGAAACTTGTTAAATATCTCTTGAAAGATACAAATAAGCATTAACTTTAGAAAAACATGTATTATTGTGGCATTCCAAAGATATGCCAATCTGAAACACAGATTTGTGAAAACAAATGAGATATTAGAAATCAGTTTATGCTATATATAAACAGTCTAAACTGGAAAGAAAATATATGCAGGGCTTTACATGTGAGGGTTTTAATTTTCTCCACAATAAAAAAACCCTTATGTTCGCATGAAAAAAAAATAGTGTGCATTCTTGTTTCTGAAATTGAAGTGCAAATGAATCTTCACAAAACGGAAAAGAAGAATTGAGAATGAATATCACATGAAGCATCACATCTTAACTTCTTTCATTGGAAATGCAGTTTGCTCAAGTGAATCTGGAGTCACCAACCATTCAAGATGCTTTCTCAAAACAAAGTTTTGCAGGGACGTTTTCCTTTAAGCCCTTTCATCACCCCCAGGCTATGGCTGCACCATAGCAGCCTCCCCCAGCCGAGGTCCACTGCCTGCACAAGAGATGCCTGTGCCAAGTCTGCCTATTGTCCTCTTGTTCACTCTGTTCTGTTCCTTTTCAGTGGAGAGGAGCAGAGAATAACAATGTGTGGCAAATGCTCTGTGCCAGCAGGTGATATCTGCAGGCTCAGTCTGTGTCTGGGGTTCAGAGGCTGCATGTGGATTCTGGCTGCTGCTTCCGAGTGAGTTTATAGGAAAATTTTCTGGGAAAGAAGTGTACACACTGGGCCAGAATTTGGCATGAAACCAAACAAAACCAGTCCTGGTCAAACAAACTTGCAGCCTAACACTGCACAAACCCAGACCCACCGGAAAAACCCAACAAAACAAGAGGCTTTAATTTAACAAAAGAATGTTTGCCTCCTGGAGGCCTGCCTTCCTTCTCGTGTAGGAAAAGAAACAATCATCGGTGTCTGCAGGTGAGTGGGTGGGCTGAAATTCAGGAATTCTTCAGAAAAATCACGATATACTGAGTCAGGAAATCTTTCCACATGAAGGAGCACTGGACTAATGGAGAGAAATGAGGACAGAAAATAACATAAAGGAATCACTGCAGCCAGTATCAGTGGTGGGAGAAATGTGGTGGAAAGCAAGAGAAGAAATGAGACTAGGGTGGATATTGGAGTGAGCTTTGACAGAAAGCACCGCTATCTTAAACTTGGCAACACCAAATAATTCAAACTGCCAAAATAGCGCTTGCTATTAACAGCAATGGGAGATAATGCAGGACAAGCCAGAGGGAAGCAAAGTCTGTGGCTGGGAGGCCAATGAGGAAGAGTACCGCGTATGATGTGTTGAACAGTTTCTCAGCCTACAGAGAGGTAGAAAGCATGATATGCCCTCTGCCAAACTGCCTGAGAACACCTGTCCTGGATTTCAAGCTGTCTAGAAATCAGAACAGTGCTGGCAAAGCAATTTGGCAGCAGATGACTGCTGCTACAAGTGGCCATCTACTGCCCACGGTATTAGGGTTGGCAGACTAGAAACACATTGTCAATGCTTGGCAGCTGAGAAAGATGCTGAAAGGTGCTTGTTGCACAGCTGAGAGAAAACCACCACATCCCCAGTAAATAACACCTCTATTAAAAAGAAAAAAGATGGTGCCAGAGTATTAATTATGACTCCCCTAGTCCTTCATACACAACTGTACTTCTGTTTTCTCTGGTATCAATGACAGAGGCAATGAAAGGCCAGCTTAAAACCCATTATCTGATGCTTGCATATGAAAGATAAGGATATCTCTAAAACTATAAAACTGTCCACACATACAACTATTAGGCTTGCCATCTCCTGGTCTAGGAGGGCTGAATGTATTTAAGTTCTCTTTGAAATCTCTCTCCTGTCTCTGTCAGTTTGTCTCCAAAGGGAGCTCCTGAAAGCTGATCTTCCCCTTCTGTGTCTTCTTGAAGGGTTTGTTAGTGTCTTGACTGCATTTGATCTTCAAGGTCTCAGGCTGAAGTTTGTTTCTCCTTGGAGACTGCATGTGATGTCCCTGAATCCTGATACTTTCACTCACTATCTTTTCAACAGAGGCAAGTCTGTTCTTGTGTGGGAACAATTACATGTTCTGTGTTTGTTCTTCCCACAGCCTCAGGCTAAGCAGAACAAGGATGGGACACTCAGAATTCATCCTGTTCATAACACATTTGTCCTTGGTGATTCAGATGTATATCTTTCATCAGACTGCTGCATCTCAGTGCTCAGAATTGTGTTACATCTCCTCATTTACATCAGTTACCCATAGTAAGCATCCCAAACCACTGTCATTCATACTGGATCAAGGATCAGCCAAAATGTGATTCTGCATATCATCAATAGACCCTGACTGCTGATATTGTATTAGGCTTGTGTCAGGCTTAGAAAATCTGCCTTAGTAATTTGTAAATACTTCACTGTGTATCTTCAATGAGGAGTAGAACTGTGAACATTCTTAATGTTAATTAAGAGTATCAGAATATCAGAATTACTTGCTTATACAAATGTCCATACAGAAACTTGTTTTGTCTGAATTAAAAGAAGCAACATTTCTCTCTTGAACGATTCTGTTTACTTATCTACCATTTCAACACAGAGAATGCAAACTCCTGAGACAGCTGCAACTTCAG
Source organism: Agapornis roseicollis (assembly GCA_002631895.1). NCBI lineage: Eukaryota > Metazoa > Chordata > Aves > Psittaciformes > Psittacidae > Agapornis > Agapornis roseicollis. Next base: position 69,565 of record NDXB01016159.1, read on the forward strand.
TAGGAAGAACTGGAGAGTAACTTCCATGTAGCCACCATGACTAGGGAATAGGCTCAGCACAATCTAACCTAATGTAGACATAGCGCATTAGGAATAATTTCTTGTGCCAAAATGTCAAACAACTTGCTCCACTGTACTTCAGGCACAGCAGTGTTGGTCTGGAAACTGGTGCTGAATCATTGAATCCCAGACCGGTTTGGGTGGGAGGAGATGTTAAAGCTCATCCAGTTCCAACCCCTGCCATGGGCAGGGACACCTTCCACTAGAGCAGGTTGCTCCAAGCCCTGTTCAACCTGGCCTTGAACACTGCCAGGGATGGGGCAGCCACAGCTTCTCTGGGCACCCTGTGCCAGCGCCTCAGCACTCTCACAGAGAAGAACTTCTTCCTCATGTCTAATCTAAATCTCCCCTCTGTCTGTTTAAAGCCATTACCCCTTGTCCTGTCACTACATACCTTCCTTATGCTCTCCCAGCACTTTCTCCATTCCCATTTAGACATTTCCTTCTCAGAAGAACAGAAAAATCCCATGTCCTTATAAGCAGCAGATAATGTTCTTGAGCTCTAAATTCTGCAGTGCTGGTTCTCTGCTTCCCTTCTCAAACTCAAAGTTTATGTCAATGAGACTAACATTTTTAGATACTGTCTTGATTTCAGCTGGGATAGACTTAATTTTCTTCTTGGTAGCTGGTACAGTGCTGTGTTTTGGGGTTAGTATGAGAACAATGCTGATAACATACCAATGTTTTAGTTGTTGCTGAGTAGTGCTTACTCTAAATCAAGGACTTTTCATTTTCCCATGTTCTGCCAGTGAGCAGTTGAAGAAGATGCTGGGAGGGAGCAGACCCAGGACACCTGACCCAAACTAGCCAAAAGGTTGTTCTATACATCATGCTCAGTATATAATAAACTAGAGGCAGTTTCCTGGGAGCTGCTAATTGCTGGTAGCCTGGCTGGGCATCAGTCAGCTGGTAGTAAGCAACTGTATTGTGCATGACTTGGGGTTTTTTCTATCTTCCTTGGGGTTTATTCCTATCTATCTCCTTTCCATTATTGTTATTATTGTTGTTGTTCTTGTTGTTATTATTATATTTTACTTTATTTCAAATATTAAGCTGTTCTTATCCCAACCCATGGGTTTGGTTTTACCTTTTTCCAATTCTCCTTGCCATCCCATAGTGGAAGGAAAGTAATGAGGATGAGGTTACATGGTACACTGTTGCTAGCTGGGGTTAAACCATGACAGACATTTTGCAAGATCAAGTCAGAGTGGACTGCATCTTGTAAGATTGGGCTAGTTTAAGCAGCCATGTGAACATTGCAGTCATGGTTCTTTTTGGCCATGTAGGGCTTGCACCTCTCTACTACACTTCATAGCTCCTGCACTGTGGGATATCGAGTTTATCTGGCCTCTGAGATTCAAAGCTTTATTTCTCCTTTTACAATCTTATACATTTAGTGGATGTAGCCAGTTCATTCAGCCAGACTCCATTCTGCTTCATAAGGTAGAGAACTGCAAGAATCACTTATGGCACAAGCAGATGCTTGATAGCACACTTCAGTGCTATGCAGGACAGGGAAAACCGTATCCATCTGAAGAAAAGGGCAGCAGAATTTTCGACAAACAGAATGCAATTGTTCCACTGAAATTCATCCAAAAAACCACCACGAGTTGGACTCGCTGTTTTACTAAGTGCTTACAGCTCTGCTGACGTCAGTGGATTTGCAGCTGTTCACCACCACATGAATTTGGCCTTGGATCTAATACCGTTATTGTTTGCAGGGGGGGACAGACAAGGGTTGTTTTAGATAAAAGTGGGTCAGTGATTGTAGCCCTACTCACTGCCCAGTGGAAACCAGTAAAGCCCCTACTATATCCCAGTTATATCTATTTTATAGATATATAGATAGATAAATTCCTATTATATCCCAGTTGCACACTGGGGAGGTATCGACACATTCCCGTTACTGAAGAAGTGAGATACTGTAAGTCGGTGTGCAATAGGCACTGTCTGACCTTTACCTACTCAACAAGGCTTTTATTAATTTGTTTGAATTTCAGATTATTTTCTGAAAGGATAATACAATATGCTATTAAAACCAGCCATTCTATCCCCTGCATCCCTGCAGTGTGTACTCAACACTGTCTGGGCTTGGATCCAGATAGATCTACTGCATCTTGTAACCTCCTATCTATTGTACCTTTCAACCCTCTGTTCGTCAACTCCTCTATCACCTTCTAGGGGTTCAGCTGTCTGTGCCAAAGATCTAATCTGTTATGGCCTAGCTGCATTGCCCCAGCTCATACCTAGAGAATTGCTAGATTGTGACAAAAAACTGAGAAAGTCCAGGCAAAATAAAGGAAAGGAACATTACAGAGGTAGGATTGTTGAAAAGGGGTAGTTAAGACCTCCATGAGGATCCAAGTGGAAGAAGGAAAAGCATAAAATATTACAGGTAGGGAAAGAGGGTGATACTACTGTCATTGGAGACAGGGAAAAACTACTGTCCCTGAAAGACAGGAATCCAGCAACCCTCATGATCTGCTCCAGAAAGCAGTTACAATTGACTGCAGAACAGCTTCCTTTAATCATCTTATTTCTTTCAAAACCAGCTTCTTCCTACCCACAAAACAAATATTTGGTGAAATGAACATGACAAATACATCTGTGTAATTCCAAGATGAGTCCTCAAAGCTAGATATTCCCAATAGCACATGCATTACTAACACCAAGGATCATTATTGCTTCTGCAGTTGTTTGGAGTCCTGGCTGCTCCCAGGCTCCCAAGGTCTCCCACCACTGTGCTATACTTCCAAAAGCCCTCCAAAATCTCAGCCTGGTGGGTGACTGGGAAGAGAAGAGTAAGAGTATTTTATTCCAATACATACCAAAATGACAGAGCTTGTCTGTGTAGTCCCCTTACTTTGCTAACTAACCTGTGTTTTCTGGGTTCTCCTTTACAGCCCTTATTACTCACCTTAGGTCCTGTCAGTTCTCTAGAGAGCAGGTGAAGTTTGGCATATCATTTACTCTTGTGTTAGCTTCGTATCGCACATGCATGTTATCCCAGGAATGAAGAGGGCCTATTCTAGTAGGAGAATGGAACAGCAGCAGTAACAGTTAAGTACTACAGCTGAGCAGAGGACCTGCTGGCTGGACATATGGACTGCATTCTCCCTGAATTTCATGCATCAGTTCACCCAAAACGATTTTGCTGCTCCTAAATAAGCCAGACCATTTGTTTATAACTTGTGAGACCCTCTATCCTGCACCTGCAACAAGCAGACTCTAACATACACTTACTGTCTCTCAAACATTTGTCTCCTTGCATTGGTTCTCCCATAACTCTCAGAGTGGGAGAACTGAAGACTAGAGCCAAGGGGCTCAGAAACAGCCAGAATTAAGCCCAAAGATGACTAGAAATTTGTGAAAATCTATACTACAATAGTATTTTCACAATACAGAAAAGTACACAGAGAAAAACAACTCACACAGGTTTGTGAGTGCTGCTAGCTTACCCACTGATACCCACAGTGAGTTCCCCATCTACCCTAAGGTTCCCATGAGAATTAACCCTCAGAAAGTATCTTTTACATTCAGACATTCAAACAAGTGTTTAATAAAGAGTAAAAGTTTTGCAAGTCTGCAACGGCCACAGGCTCACACTTGTTAACATAATCCAGAACACAGTACTGCTGGAATGGCATTTTAACCTTCAGGTGATGTTATTCTAACTTTTAAACATCGACAACTCAACGTTATTTTTTACTGTCACAAAAAACCCAAACAAACACAAATTGTTTCTAAGGCCATTAGGCAATTATGTGAGTAACACAACACTGTTTATAATTGGCTATTTCAGCTGGATATACGTGACTTTGTTCCAAAGGAGGTGCCTCAACTGCATGTCTCCTGAGGATGACTCACACATTGTTTCCTTGAAGGCATCCCGTTCCAGGCAGCATTCAGAATGGAAAAATATGTTTTGCTTAAATATGTGTGTATAGAACTATCATCATGTGTATTGGTGAGGCATAGAGGCTGCAAGTTCCCTTAAATGATGATAGAATCAAAAACACTATGAAGAGAGTTCTGCTATTTCCTAGTGCTCTTCTACAAAAAAACCCTGCCCCCCTTGGGCTTTCCCTATATGAGGGCAATCCTTTCTTCTCCTTTTTTTTGGTCTTTGAACAAGAAGCAATTCACTGGCTTATTCAAATAGAAGGGTCTCAGAAGTATCCCTTGTTCACTCTGGGAAGTCAGTAGGAAGCTGTGAATCAGAACTGCTACCAACTTTTTCTGTTGATGAAATCTAACATTTGTGAACCTCTGTTGGAAGGTGAGATGGGATAAACTTTTCTTGACTGGTATTGTCATGCTCCTTTTCTGTACCTCAGTTTAGCTGTGGGTAAAGCTCACAGAGACAAAAGGAATTCAGATAAACTCAGTCCCTGCCTTCACTGTTCCTATGTTGTCCTATGTGTTCCTTAAAAAAAAAAAAAAAGGGAAAAAGAAATTTAAAGCCATTAAGTTACAAATTAATGTTCAAAATAGTCACATTCAAAGAGTTCAAATACAGATTTTTACTGGAAGGTCAGGTAATGTTTATTATTCATTTGAAAATAAATCTCTGAACTTCTGATGCCTGATGTCCACTGTCTGATGTGGAGAGACTGATGCTGTCTGTAACACAAGGCAGCAGTTTTGCCCATTGATTTGGACTTTTGCACAAACAGCTCTGCTACTCTCTGATCCTGTTTCCAGTTCAGAGGCTAACCTATTATGAGCTTCAACAAGTTCAGGCACTTAAACACATAATGCCTGATTTCCCCTGCCTAGCAAGTGGATTTATTAACACTCAAAGTCATCTCAAATAGGAGCTATTTAGATGCAGGTAATCTTTTTACTGCCAGGTTTCTCCCAAGAAAATACTATTTGTCAAGAGGAGAGAACAGCCCTGGAGGGGGGAATTTTGTTGCTAGAATGTGCAGAAGGGCACAACATGCTGGAAGAAGACAGGCAATATTCTATGTTATGTTGTCATTTTAAGGTTACAGCATTTCACATTCACTAACAAGAATTAATATTTAAGTCTTCATCAAGTTCGATGCCCTGTAACTTTAAAACAATAAAATCAAGAAGGGTACCTTTTTTTTTGCAATTCAACCCCCTGTGGACTTCATTTCCTTTAACCCTATGGTTATCATGACCTTGCTACACAATCTCCCTCACTAGGGCTGCTTGCTTTTCCCCCAAAGGAAAAGAAAGCCTAGGGCTTTTGCAGTATCCAGAAACTCAGCAGTAGGTTAAGGCTCTGGTGGCCCAGCCGCTGGCAACCATCCAACAGGTCAGCTCTGGAGGGCAGCATTATGTGCTACTGGCAGACGGCAAAGCCAGCCCCAAATCTGTGTACTTTAGAAATAGGTTTGTTGTGTTCAGCTGGTCTACTACTATGGTGTTACAACCCATGCTATAGCAGTTACTGAACTGGCTTGAAGAGACATCAAATATTTTCTCCTTAAGGAAGCAGCAGAGAAGTGGGTTGAATTAGAACTATCATAGACAGACTAATATTTGTCATTCTTAAAAGCAGAAAAGCTAAACAAAGGAAAAGGTCTGAAATTAGCTCCAAACACTACCAAAACCCAGGAGATGTGTTCAGCCTATGGCAGATGTTAATGACTTCATGTAACGTCTCCTGTGGCAGAATTAACTTCATGCCGCCCACTGGCTGGGGTCAGCCAAAGGGATCCAGGGAGTCCTCTTGCCTTCCTCCCTCTTGCCTTCCTTGTCTTGTTTGCTTTATCTAATCCCGAAAGGAGATTGTTTTCAGAGTATTTACATGCATTTGTCACAGTTGGCTCTTTGGCTGGCTCTGGTAATAAGTCATTTCACAACATGCTAAAATGGAAATGCTGGTGAGAAAAAAGACCACTTCCTGCCATAAGGCACATACCAACCTGGGCTGCCAGGACAAAGCTGCACTTGGTCCTTAACCCATCACGTCCCAAGCCTCACCTGTGCAATACAGATGAGTTATATTACAACAATCAAATAGCATGAAATTCAGCTTGGAAAATGCAGGAGGTACACTTTCAAAACCAAATACATTAGGTGGTGTCTCACTGGAAGAACCTCCCTCATCCAAACCATGAGAGCCCTGAGCATGTGGGCAGGCTGTGGTGCCCTGACAACCTTCAACCAGGACCCCTGCCTGCTGCCCAGGGGCTGGAGCTCCTTGTCACCTCTCTAATGGCCACCAGACCATCAGCAGGTCCCATCACCACCCCAGCCATGGTTGGATGTGGAGATGGCACCCTGCCCATGAGAACACTGCCCTGACAGTCTGGGAGCTCCCCCTGGGGAGCTGGCTCCCTCCTGGGCCTTCCTGCTCCCCAACACAACTGTGCTGCTTTCAGGTAAGCATTACTGCTTGGGTGAACAAACAGTTCAACAAATAAAAAGTGAACAGTGCACACAGCAGTGGTTTACATGGCATGAAAAAGAATCACCTTGCCAACTGGGGCTTCACTTGAAGTGATTTCATGGTCCAAGTTTTCAAAAGGGACATTAATGCAAAAAGGAAGCAAAGAAAACCCCCACCCAACTTCCTTACATAATAAATAAGCAAATAAAGTAAAAATCCATTTTGGACTCTCTTCCTTCTTCCGTTAAAGCTTTAATGCAGCTGACAAATGTGTTGGAACAGAAATTTTGGGATGCCTGGGGATGTTGTAAGCCACAGTTCACAGCACGGTAAGAAAGCAAGAGTCTTCCCTCCACTGGCATTGGGGGCACAAGTCTAAAACATGAGAGAGAGGGGGGATAAAAAAGGAAAAAATATAATGCCCTATGTAAAGGGTACTTGGGCCCTAGAAAAAAGCAGCAAGAAAGCCTTAATTCAAGACATTAAAACAACTCTCCAAGCCAGGAAATCAGAAGGACCTTTAGTAAACTGTACAGGAGGGAGTATCCTGGAAGTAGTTCAAACACAAGGAAACTATTCAATCCAAATTCCCCTTATGCTCTGGCACAGCTCAGAAGGACAGACAAAAGGTGGGACAAGGCATCCTTGCTCAGGAAAGGCCGCTGGCACTCAGTAAGGGTATGCTCCTTAGAAGACCAGCAACAGTTAAAAATGTGCCAGTCAAAACCAGAAGATTCATTTCAGGAAGTCCAAGTTCTCCAACTGCTCCTGGGAGTGCAAGGAAATAAAAGTTTTATCTCCTTAATGCATACGGTAAGGCACCCTGGCTAATGTGGTGATAAGTCCATTTTCTCCTTGAAGTTTATGCCTCCTGTGAGCATCAATCCTATGAGCTGTCTTGGTGCACAGCACAGTTAAAATTACTGTATGTACCTGTATTGTAGATAAAAAAAGGATTGGTCTGGGATAAATGAAGAACAGCCTCAAGACTGGCTTAAAAAAAGAAAGAAAGAAATAAAATCTGGGATGGGTTAAGATGAAAAGAATCAGAAACATCACAATTTGGAAGGTGTCTTGTCACTTTGTTAGCCAATATACCTGAGACCCACATGCAGTCCACTTCAAAAAATCCAACATGCTGACAATCCCTGGTTTAATACTATCCCCAACTAAGCATCTGTTTTCACCTTTGATGTTGTATTTCCATTAATCCAGTAGTGTCTTATCTGAGTGCTTGTCATTGATCTTTTTGCTCTCTGCTGTGACATGTTGGCTCGTATTTCTCTAATCCACTGAATATGAATTGATCGCAAACTCAAGAGAACTGGTTATAAAAGCAATGTCTGATAAATATATAATTAGGGCCTCATCTGGGCAATCTTTCTTTCATGCTGAATGTGCTAGCTCCTCTTCAGTCAATATACACTGAAGGAAGCCTGCTACCAAACCCAAATCACAGGCTTCAGTTTGATTTCACTGTTTCACCTGGTCTGTCAGCTCTACTCCTGACAGCAGCACTGCTTGCACTCATCAGCCATCCATGCTGGTGTTAGCGGAGGGCACTTGACCTGTCACAAAAACTGACGCAAGGCATTTGAGTCTTTTTCTACAGCACTACCAGAAATAGGATCATAATCATAAAATCATGAAATCACGGAATGGTTAGATTTGGAAGGGATCATCCAGCCCTCCTACCTGTGGCAGGGTCACATTCCACTAGAGCAGGTTGCTCCAAGCCCAGTCCAACCTGGCCTTGAACACTGCCAGGGATAGGGCAGCCACAGCTTCTCTGGGCACCCTGTGCCAGCGCCTCAGCACTCTCACAGTAAAGGATTTATTTCCAATACCTAATCTAAACCTATCCTCTTTCAGTTTAAAACTATTTTCCCTTGTCCTGTCCCTATATGCGCTTGTAAAAAGTCCCTCTCCAATTTCTTGTCAGCCCTTTTAGGCACCAGAAGCTGCTCTAAGGTCTTGCCAAAGCCTTCTCTTCTCCAGGCTGAACAAGCCCAGCTCTCTCAGCCTGTCTCTGCAGGAGAGGTGCTCCAGCCCTCAAAGCATCTTTGTGTTTTCCTCTGGACTCACTCCAAAAGCTCCACATCCCTTTTGTGTTGGGGACCTCAGAGCTGGATGCAGTACTGCAGGTGGAGCCTCACAACAGCAGAGAAGAGGGGGAGAATCCCCTCCCTCAACCTGCTGTCAGGCTGCTAGTGATGCAGCCCAGGACAGAGTTGGCTTTCATAGTGTTCACAGCATCATGTTGATAAAGGTAAGTGTCACAATAGCCTTTCAGAGAGGATCACTGCACTTTCAATGGGAGGTGGTGTGGCTTGGCTTGGGAAGGAGGGATTTCTCCTGGTCACCAAGGGAATGTTGTCCCAAAAGTGGAATCATGTACTTGTGCGAAACACCAATATACCCACAGAGTCGAGGTATTTTATTTATTTGCTGTTTTGCTCAAGATAGGGTCCTTGGTGGTAGCTTCTCAAAGTTAGCACACCCTCCTGCATATGTCAGATTATACACATTTCAGAGAAAGAGGTTACTTTTCATTGGTCAAAAGTTATTAAGTGCTGCTATTCATTAGTACTCTATCTTCCATTGGTTCAATTGTCCTCACTTGCTATGTAAATTAGCACCCATGCTCTTTGAGGTGGGAGAGGAACAAGCCTTTTCAGTCCTGAATTGAGTCAGTGGTCACAATCTTCCCCTGCTGCCTTTACCTTCCACCCAGCTACTACCATTTCTGTTGACTTTCTTTTTGGCAATCAGCCAGTTTCAGTGTCCTTTGAGGCAAGATTTTCCCCTTTCATCAGTCCTTGAAGATCTTCCTTCACTGTTAATATGGTTAGTAAGGAACATATTGCTTATACGAAGTCCTATTTTGCTAAGTGATGTTGTTAATCTTACTTTGCAACCCAGACACTATTATCATGATGGCAAATTCTAATCTTGCTGTACATCGGGAAGTGTGCAGGGCTCCTATGGGAGCCTTCCCTTCATAGCAAAAGCTGCACAGCAACTTGGCATAAGATGTTCTCCATGTCCAGCACAACCTTCTGCTTCTCTCTTGTGTTCCTGCTATGATCCACAACTCTCCTCAGCCTTCCAAACACACATGTTGCCCACAAAAAACAGACACTGCTGGCAAGAGGATGCGAAAGGAAAGAAGTGAGAGGCCTTACGAGCAGTGTTGCTTTATCTGAATGAAGAAGAGACATGGGGAGATGCGAGAATAGACCCAGGCTCAAGAGAACAAGACACAGAACTGAAATGACCGATGTATCCCCATTGAGGCAGCTGTTTCCATAGCAAACCTGTAACATTGCAGCATATTGAGATTATCACATACATTCAGATCCAGATCTACTTTTTTATCCAAGATCTACTTTTTGTCTCTGTGAACTCGGAAAAACAAGACAGGTAAACTGTTACCATTTGTAGACAGTATATAACAAATTATTAATGCCACGGGGAATTAATCTCACCCCAGTGCCAAAGTAACTGAGGAGCATTCCTCCTGCCCAAAGAACATGCCCCCTCTATGAGAAATGGATGCTGTAAATGTTCTCATTTTCAGTGCCAGGCTAGTATAAAGAGCAGAACAGGTATGTAGCCTGTTTCATTCTGAATCTGTATTGCAGAGCCAGCCCTTGCAATCTCCTGCATTTCAGCATGGTACATTCAGTACTTCAGCCTCTTGAGGGAAACATCACTACCACACTACGGATTTGAGATTATTAGATTAAGCAAACAGTGTTCACTAAAACATTTCAGGATACCCAGTTGTGCTGCACCAGCTGGTTTAGCAGCACTAGTTGATGGCAAAAATGCAATTTGATACACTTTCAAAACCACAATGAATGTATTACTGTTTGTGCCAGGCCAATCACTTCTCTGTCAGAAATAAAATGAGCTTTAGAGAAAAGGATAATCCTTTTCTATTTTTAATTTCCTCAGTTTGTGGCTCGAGGGATACCACGGAATTATTTATGTTTGTAGAGTGCTTTCAGAATCATGCACTTAGAAGAGATGCAGCACATTATGCTGCTTTTGCTTGTATTAAATCTGTTACAAACTGCCTATTCCTTTAAATTATTTGAATTTCTCAGCTTTAAGGAGAATGTAGAAAAGAACTGACTTTCTCTTCTAATCCTCATCTGAAAATCCTGAATGAGATATTTTTGTCCCTGAAATAACAGTGTTTTCTGCCATCCCTCCAAGATTCTGATAACTGGGTGGTTGTATTCTCTTCCCTTGCTATTTCCCTTATCATTATTATTATTGGTAGCAGCAGCAGTGGTTTGTGTTATACCTTAGTTACTGGGCTGTGCTTATCTCAACCTGTGGGAGTTACATTCTCTTGATTCTCCTCCCCATCCCTCTGGGAGCAGGGGGACAAAAGTGGGGACGGGGGGAGTGAGTAAGGACGGCATGGCTGATTCTATGACTGAGCTTAAACCACAACAGGCCTGCAGTAGTGAAAACCTGATGGAAGAAACTGGCCTTGTGGTACATGTCCCTTACACAGCACAGAGGTTCTCTGCATCACAAGTTACCCTCAGTCTGAAATCCCACTGGAGGTGCTCACAAGATTTTGGTATGGCTGACTGCTCACTGGAGCCTGATCTGGATACAAACATTGTGTTAGCTGCCTGTCTGCATCACACACACCTCCCTGGACGTCTCCTCTAATGCCACAACCAGTGCACTATGCTGTATGACTGACACTATATACTAATGCTGATCATTAGGTCAAGTAACTCTGCCTACCCCAGGGCAGTGCAGCGCAGCGCAAAGGAAGGTAACACACAGTGTCTATCAGTTTAACAGGAGCCAGAGGTAAATTCTCCGCTTAAAAGCAGCTCCTCAAGGACAGGAGGGGCAAGCCCTCACTGTTAGCTTATTCCACCACAGCTCTTATCAGCAAAGGAGCCAACCTTGGACTCACCAAGCTGAACTCCTTAAATCAGCCAACCAAGCTCCCACAACAAGGGAATGTACCCAGGAGTCTAACACATCTCTTTTATGTATCCTGCACATAAAGCAGACATGTTATGGTTGCTTTTGACTTGAAATTAAAAACCAACAGGCAAACTCTATACATTGTGAAATCTGAAATTGGCCATATGTACATTCCCTGTTTTCTCAGGCTATTACTATGGCAAGACAGGAGTAATTTCTTAGTTTTACTGTTATAAACGCTGTAAAGTCAAGTGATAGCTGTGTCAGTCTGTTAATTTCAATGAAACAAATGATAAATGCATTCCAACTCTTACTAATTTCATGTAGTAACCATGGACCTGATGGAACAAGTCCAGAGGAGGCCGCAAAGATGATCAGAGGGCAGGAGCACCTCTGCGATGGAGACAGCCTGAGAGAGTTGTTCAGTCTGGAGAGGAGAAAGCTCTGCCAAGACCTTAGAGCATTTTCCAGTGCCTAAAAGGGGGCCTACAGAAAAACTGGAAAGGGGCCTTATACAAGGGCATGCAATAACAGGGCAAGGAGGAATGGCTTTACACTGAAAGAGGGTAGGCTTAGATTAGACATTAGGAAGCTCTTCCCTGTGAGGGTGCTGAGGCGCTGGCACAGGGTGCCCAGAGAAGCTGTGGCTGCCCCATCCCTGGCAGTGTTCAAGGCCAGGTTGCACTCAGGGGCTTGGAACAAGCTGCTCTAGTGGAAGGGGTCCCTGCTCATGGCAGGGGTTGGAACTGGGTGAGCTTTAACGTCTCTTGTAACCCAAACCATTCTATGAATGTATGAATATCAGAGTACAAAGTGCATCTTATTAAAGATTAGCATAGGGTATGTGGTACCAGGCACAAAACCACTGATTCGTTTCATTTATAAGACAAAGTCTCACTTTAATCCACACACAAACCTCCCTTCCTTCATGACTCAGCAGTAAGCTTTTAAAACCTTGTTATCTTTGGAACTACAATCGGAAACATCACGCAAACACACAAACCGAAAATCTGCAGTGACGTGCAGCTTTGGCTGTCACAACCCTACTCAAAACCTCAGAGATCCCATCACAGGACCACACAGTGTTTTGACCAACACATCTGGAAGTGTTTTTTGACCAACATTACTTCTGGAAGAGGGCTGGACGCAGCCAACAGGTATTGGCGTTCGCCTCTGATTCGCATTTGTTACCCTTTTCAGCCCACTCGAGCTTGACATACGTCGTCCCTATATCGCCGAGGCCCCCCCCCGCACAGCCTCCCTTCGCTCCCTGCCCTCCCGCACGGACCCCACAGCCCCTCGGGCCGGGCAGAGAAGGGGAGGCTCGAACCCACGACCCAAGCACCACCTCCGAAAGGAGGTTCCCGCCCAAGCCGTCAGGACGCGCCCTCTTGCCTGTCACGTGATGCGTTCAAGCCCCTCCGCTCTTTGTTTATCCCGCGTGCGGGCCGCGCCGGCCGATGTCGTCAGCGCGCCTCGCCCCGCCTTCCGCCCGAAGGCTGCGGCTGCCGCCCCGACGAGCGGAGCTCCGGTTCCGGCGGGGCCGGTTGGTCCCTTCCCTTCCTTTCTCCTTCCCTCCCGTTTGTCTGCTCCCCTACCCAAGCGTCGGCAGCCGCTGGTCGGCAGCTGGCGGGCGTCGCCCCGGCGGCGCATGTACCCCTGTGGGGGTAAGGGGCCGACGGTGAGGGCGGGGGAGTATGGCCGACCCTGGGTCGGACAAGAGCAGCAAGAAGAAGACGGAGAAGAAGCTCGCTGCCCACGAGGAGGCGAAGCTGCTGGCGAGCTTCATGGGAGTCATGAACACCATGCGCAAGCAGGTACGGCGCCGGTCGCGGCGGCTCCATCGCGGGCTCCCGAGCAGGAACGCCGGTTATTAGTGTAAGCCCCGAGCCCCGCCGGTGCCGGTAGCGGTGCCCCGTAGCCAATCCCGCCTCCCGCCTGAAGGTTTGCTCAGGTTTTTCGTCGCTGGGGTTTGACTGCGGCGAGCAGCCACAGCAGAGGCGCTGGGAGGCCGGTACCGCTGAGGCAGGCCGAGTGCGGAGTGCGCCGGTCAGTAGGCAGAGGTCCCCATGAGCGCTGCTGTGTGCCGGCACAGCGAGGGTAACAAGGCCAGGGCTCACCTGGAACGGTGTATTGGCAGTGCTGAAGACACAGCGGATCTGCTGCTGTATTTAATGATGCCGTGCCTATTGTAGGGCAGGAGTTACCTGGTTTCGCCAGTTAGAGGATTCCCGTAGCTTTTTCAAGGAGGGGAGTAAAGAGGGTGATACTAAATTTTGACCAGGAACTCTCCTCTGAACAAATACTGTGAATGGTGTCAGCATAGTGAAGGTGCAGTGGGAGCAGAGGAGTGACTGGGGCCATGGTTTGGTTTCACAGATAGCATTTTTTTGTACTTAATGCTGAATGCATCTGGTCCTCACACTAAGAAACCTGTACAGGGCACGGGTGGCCTCAACCATTACGAATTATGACCTTTTGGGATAATCAGCTTCCTAGGTCTGTGGTACAGTGATTATTAAAGATGACTGTTCTGGTTAGCAATAGAGCAAGAGCTGTAACCAAAACCAGTCATGCAGGTGTGTTTCAGTTGAGCTGTCCAAACTGAAAGAAATGCTGACAAAAGCTTAAACTTTTGGTACATTAGCAGAAGGATGATCTGTGTAAGTTGTGCATACAGAATGACAGAATGATTTGGGTTGGGAGGCACCTTAGAGCTCATCCAGATGTAGCCCCCATGCCTATGGGCAGGGACACCTTCCACTAGAGCAGGTTGCTCAAAGGCCCGTCCAACCTGGCCATCAAAGGGGCACCCACAGCTTCTTTGAGTAACCTGTTCCAGTGTTTCCATTAGATGTATATACAGCTTCTTGCACAAGGAAACTGCAGTCCTTTACCATATCACATACTCCAGTATGTGGCACCACGATGTTGTTCTGCATAAGGACTTTATCTTTCAGTATAATAGAGTGCCATCTCTCATCTAGTTATGAGTTACTCTAAATGGGGAGAGAGAGTATCAGGGTTAAGTGCTGTGAAACCTCAGTTGATGGCTTTGCATAACCTGCCCAGTGGTGACCCCTCCAGAAATTCCTGCATAGTTCATGACACTCATACTTCTTTTTGTTGTTTATAAGAGGTTAACTATGTGATTATACAGGATCAAATTAGGAAGTCGGCAGGAGTCAGAGTAAAATGTACTAGTTCAGCTGATTAGCTGTGCTAAAGTTTAAGAGGATTTATAAGTAGCTTTTTCTTTTTGTATTTTTGGTAAGTCAGGAGCTATGCTGTGGTTATAAAACCTAAATATGATGCAAGTTAAAAATTTCCTGTGATGGAAATAGCAACATGCATATGGAGCACTAGCTATTTATTTGCATTAGTTTAGTGCTGTGGGAAAATGGGCCAATTGGAAAGCACAGCTAATTTTAAGGAGGCTGTTTTTTGTGTGAGCTGGTAGCTAGAGACAGCTTTCATAAGTATGGGAGTTTGAACTGTGGACAAACCTGCGCTTAGTACTGGTAAGATATTGGGGGCAAGTATTTTAGTGCATGAAGGGTTTGTCGCTCATCTCCAACAAAATATGTCTCATGTCTTCATGGGGTTTACAGAGTTACTTGGCAGCATGCGGGTAAATCCTGTGTTGCAGCTTTGCAGCTGGGTGGAGGTCAGCCAGGACTGAAGTAATTGGGAATGAAGATGGGACAGAGTGGCAAGGTGTTGCTGAACCTGTTATTTGGAAGATGAAGCACCCTAAAGAAGCTCACCCTTGGGTGTGTCCTTTGGTTGGCGTAACACCATCTGCTGCCTCCTTGAGGCCACTCAGTGACACCAGTGGGTCCTCCTGGAAAGAAATACACAAAGTCCCTGAAGAGCATTAGTTGAAATGGAACAGTCACACACAGAAACATCCCAGGAGAAGAAATGAAAATGAGCTGTTTGGCTTGACAGTTTTTCCTGTACCCAGAGAGGCCTTAGAATAGCCAAGGTGCATCAAATGCTGAGCTGAAGCACTAAATGTATCTTAAAAATGCAGTATGGAGTGCAAGCAATGTTTGCATGTCTTAGTCAAGCTTGGCCACAGGATTTTATGGCATCATGTACTGCTGATATGTGATGCTTTTTTTTGAACCAGATGTGCTATGGATTTCAGCTTTAAAGGATTTCCTCTGAAACTTTTCTCCAATGGTCTCTTTTCTGTTGTTTCAATCCTAAATGGTTTGAAGCTACAGATGTGCAAAGGAAGTAGTATGCCACTCCCCATCTGCTAATTAAACCTTTTTTTCAGTGTATTATTCATATTGTCAAATGCATGCTTCTGAGTGTCCTTTCCTTCAAGAACCTAAAACATCATAGGTCTCTTTGAAGGATATGCATGTGTGCCCCAAATAATAGTGTCTGTATGTGGAAAATGTTTTTGTGCTGTTCTAAGCAAGTAGTATACTTCCTGCAGGAGAAATGCTCTTTCCTTGAGTTAGTATTGGGATGGGTGTAGGTAGATGTTTCTGAAAGCAGTTCCATGAACGTAAGGTAGTAGTCAAAAATGAATTCCTGGTTGTAAGAAGTAAAGCTGCTCAGATTTTCTTTATTAAGAAAGAGAATGTGGTAATTAACTCTAGCAAGTCAATACGTTCTTAGAAAGGATACCATTTGAGAATCTGTTCAAATTGTGTGCTTCTTAGCCCAGTTCCTTACTCTCCTGTCTTCTGACAAATTTTATGTCACTTTCCTTTCTCCTTCTAGTACATGACAGTTCATATGTAGGGGAGAAACTAACTGCTTACATACAAATATCAATAGAAATACTTTAATTTTTGCTAAAAAGCAAGTAGAATTACTTTTTTTTTTTAATCTGGAATTTTAAACCATCACCATCAAGTGTGAAGAGTTAAACTCTTCCATAGAAGTGGTATTTTTGGGATACAATTTCTTAAAAGTGTTCCACTGATTTGTTCATCACTTTCACTCTGGTTGGGTAATCTGACAGCAGTCTTCAGATAGGAGGTTTCTGTGAGGTTTTGAGGAACCAGCAGCAGAGTAGAGAAGAAAGCCACTGATGGACAAAAAGAGTGTAATATAAATGCAGCCCCTGCATTTATAGTAAATAGGCTGAAGAGCCTATTACTGGAGGCTGATATAAGTGCCACAGGAAAAACCTGAATCAGAGTTTGTTATTTGTGGCTGTTCTTCAGGTACATGTTCATGATAAACTGAACTTTGCTAGTTCTCCAGGTTACTCTGAGCTGAACTTTGACTTTCAGGAAATCTTTTTATTACATAATGCTCTTGAGTTGTGTATATTGAGAGAAGTGATGAATTTTTATAAGCTGTTTCTAAGGAAATATTGCTGAAGGATTTTTTTAAAATGCTCATCTTTGTGGGGTTTATTTGTCTGGCTTTTTTTCCTCTGCTTTAGAAAACTCTATGTGATGTGATTCTTATGGTTCAAGACAGAAAGATCCCAGCTCACCGTGTTGTGCTTGCTTCAGCCAGTCATTTTTTTAACCTGATGTTTACTAGTAAGTGTTTTCAGAATTTATTGATTACGAGTTTTTGTGATGATACCCTGTTAGAACTGTGGCTGACAAGCTGTTTATTTTACAAAAGCAATTAATTCAGGGTAAGCATAAGTGGAGATTTCCTCATTTTGTGTCTTCTTCCTTTTATCTCTGTTAACCGTTCCCCTCATTTTCCCTTTTAACCCTTCTGATCAGGTCAAGTGTTACTTCATATGTTAGTTGTCTTATTAACTGGGGCCCGTCCACTGTATTAGAGTTGCGCTCTCTCTATCTTAACCTGAAAACTGGGAGTGTTTAACCCCCATGACAGAATTTCTCTCTCCATTGTTTCCCACTAGGCACTTCCACATATAAAATGGCCTTTCAGAAGAGTAAACATCCTTGCATTTATTCTGTCTTTACAAATTCAGTTATGTTGTAGCTGTCTTACTTTTGCATGCCTTACCCACAAACTGTAAAATTACTGTGCTATAAAGCACATTAAAATTGAGTAGAAATAAAACAATTGTGCCTTCAATGGTCAGTTGTAACCATCTGTGAGCAAACCTACAGTGCCGTGTCTGGATGTGGGAACCTCAGAGCTGTCTCTCATTACCAGCTTGAATGTGGAAATAGCTTTTGACACTCACGAAACTTACTCTCCAGACCCTTCACCAGCTTCTTTGCTTTTTTGTGGACCCACTACAGCACCTCAATGTATGTCTTGTATTGAGGGACCCAGAAATGAACACAGCATTCTGTCTGTGGCCTCACAAAGTGCAGAGTACAGGGTACTTTGTACAATTACTTTATTTCCTACTGTTTGCAAAATGTACAGTAACTGGAATGACTTATCGATATAATTTATCTTTTAATCTATTTGCAGCAAACATGCTTGAATCAAAGTCCTTTGAAGTGGAGCTAAAAGATGCGGAACCTGACATTATTGAACAGCTCGTGGAGTTTGCTTATACTGCAAGGTAGTTTTGTTACTTAAAGCTGACACTTTTTCTAGGAAGCCTACCAGTTGTAAATGATAAAATCTTAAAAGAATGTTTTTATGATTCATCAGGTTTGTTACCATTACAATACTTTGTTTAAAGCCTGATGTGACTAGCCCCTTCTATCCTTTTTCCCTTTTCCTTTTTATTTAAGCAGCAGGAAGCCCTACAGACTAAAGAGAACAGTAGTTGTTTCTATAAAGCAATTCAAAGCACTTCAAGCTTTTGACTTCAGTGTTGGAGTCAAATGGCCTTTCCCATTGTTCTGAAATTCAGGCCCTTACTGGTATCAGCAGGGTTTCTCTTTATGGCCTCCATAGTCATCACATAGAATTGTTTCCAAGAGTAATAATACCTTAGTCTCAGGTCAGACAGGGTAGATAACTGTTCTGTGAGCATTTCCCCCTGTCTTGGGTTGTTCATGTCGTTGTTTTCTTTTTTAAACAGAGCTTGTACAGATGACTAGGATTGTAAACAGTACTCCTTAATAAGCTTTCATGACAGATAGATGCAAGGTTTTTCATCTTTGTGCTAATGGGATTAACTCTCCTTAGGTCCTCTTTCTCTCCTCTCTTTGAGATAAGAAATACACTCCATTGGTGATGAAAGATAGTCAGTGGCACTACCCCAGTCATATGGTTGCCTTCCCTGGTGCTGAAGCCCTTGTCCGTGCCCTGTGTACCTTCTCTTAAAGCACTGCCAAACTGGTTGTTCTGCTTCTGCATGCTGGGCTAATCAGCCAGAGCAGTCTTGATGAGTTTAGACAGATTTTGCTGATGCCTATTTGGGAGCAGGAGACTGTCAGAATAAAGGTTCTGTTCACTTTCTGTTTTGTGAAGGGGACTAATTACACAAGTCTGCAGAATATATGTGGAAGATTCTTGGGTAAAGAGCAGGGAGATAATTTTGCCATTTATGTGAATTGGTGTAAATGGCTTTTTTACTACAACAAAGTATGTAATTCCAATGATGCTAATTTTACCACCCTCTGTTTTGCAGAATCTCAGTTAACAGCAATAATGTCCAGTCTTTACTAGATGCAGCAAACCAATACCAAATTGAACCTGTGAAAAAAATGTGTGTGGACTTCTTAAAAGAACAAGTTGATGCTTCCAATTGTCTTGGTAAGAGAAATGCGAACTTTAAATTTACCAGTTTTAACTTCACTTTTCCTGAAAAACAGTATTGTCTAAAAGTAATATTTGGCTAAGTCCAGGCATGTAAAAATACTTTCACATTAATATTTTGTTCCAAATCTGAACTGTTGCCCCTTGCTGTAGACAAAACAGCCAGTTGTTTTGCCAGTATCAGTGTCTGCTGACTGTGCTAGGTCTCATCCCAGCTTGGCAGCGCTGTGGGAGCTTATTGATAAGGAATCTCAGCTGTTTAGTAAGGTGAAGTTTTCAGTTGTTGTGACTCCACTTGGAGACAAAACTGGCATATCTTCCAGAAGTATAAGTGATGCGTGGTTAGACTCCACAACTCGTTAAAGTTGTAAAGTAGGTATGCTTTTTATTCAGCCCTGAGGTGCATGGGGATAGCTCCTTCAAAGCATGCACACCTCATTGTTGTTTCCCTCTACATTTATTCTCTAAAGTTAAGGTTACGCAATACGCCTATACATACTCATTATCTATCCCTGCTTCCTATTATAATGAACTAGAAGGTCCTTTGCGCCTGTGCAGTGCCCCTTCTGGTCATGGGCAGGGGTCTCAAGATGAAGTAAATGAGTCTTCCTCCTCTGAATAGGGGTCTTCAAGATGAAGTAAATGAGTCTTCCTCTTCTTAAACTTTTCACCTTTTGGTCTTCACACATGCCCTCAGGTGTCCAGATCATAGACCATCTGCTTCTCCCCCTTATCAACAGCACCAGGCTACTGGTGCTTCTTTTCCTTATCAATAGGGCCAGGCGACTGCTTTTTCCCTCATCAATAGTAGGTGTGATAGGTATTCATAACAGACAATGTGAGGCTTTCTCTTCCTTTTTCCCACCTTCTAGTCTTCACGCATGCCCTCAGGGCTGGTTGGCTTCTGCTTCTTCCCTCATCAATAGTAGGCATGATAGGTACTTACAACAGACAAGACTTTTGTTTAAGCAAGCGAATTTCTCTTAACTTTCTTGTACAACCCCTCTGTACTACCCCCCTGTACTACCCCTGTATCATAAGCAAGATAAATTTAGGTTAATCCTGGTTTTGGTTGCTCTTCATTTTGACTGAAATCCATTAATGTCATCCAGGCAGGTTTGGTATTAGTATGTTCTGTAGTCCTAATAATGAATTTGGTGCTACAGAAAAGGTAAACAAGTAGAACTTTTTCATGCTTAAGATTTGGTGTACTTTAATCAGAGATTAAAGATAAACTTGTTTATAGGGTTTCTTATTGTCGTTGGTCATATAATTTTCCTAGTAACATCTCTGTTATGTTACATAATAGGTGTTTATAATATCAATAGGAGTGTTTTGTGAGTATCTGAATTACAGTGATTCCACTGACACTTTGGTGCAGCTGTGGCTCTGAAATGAATTCTGGAAGGAAGACATTACCTTCTAAGGAAAATGCTACTTATGTTTGCTTTGAGGCATATTCCTTCTTCTGTGTTACTTGAGGATTTTTTTTGGTTTTGGGTTTCTTTTTTTAGAGCAGCTCAGGCTCATTGCAGCCCAGGGTTGGTGAGTTCTACCACACTTTGTAGAATTATAGAATGGTTTGGGCTGGAAGGGACTTTCAAAGATTTATCTGATTCAAACCCCATCTGTCATGGGCAGGGACACCTTTCACTAGACCAGGTTAGTCAAAGCCCCATCCAGCCTGGCCTTAAACACTGCCAGGGTTATGGGGCATCCACTTGCCACCACCTCCGTATGTGCTTGCCTGTTTTCTAATGGGAAGGTTGGAAATGGTGCTGTTCAGTAGCATTTGCTATTTACACCTTTATGCAATCTTGTGCCGTTGCAGCAGCATCCATTTGACTTTTTTTTTTTTTTGTGTTGATCTGTAGCTGACCTGTATAGAAAAGTCTTAGTTCATTGTGACTCTTGAAGGAAGTTTGGGCTTCACATGAGCAGATCAAGTTGTAAAACCTGGATCTAGTTTCTCAAGCTGTTCTGGTTAGATTTTGTTATTGTGATATGTCTCAGAACTGGCTAAGGTACTGTTACCTGCTTCATAATGGGAAAAGAAACAGTGAGGAAGTAGTGCTAGGGGAGTTAATACAGTAAATGCTTCAGGTCTGATTCTCAATTAGCTTGGGAGAGCTATGGATCAGCAGCTTGTGCTTATCTTAGTTTTCCTCGAGTTGCAGATGAGTTATGACTGTGTGTTTTAAAGAAAAAATAAAAGCATCCTAATAGTAAACTGGGGTTGCAAGTATCACTGAAATTACAGTAATCTTATTTTATTGTAATATGTTAAAGGTAATTGAAGTTCAAGTTTGGAAGTTGTTTTGGTATTCTTTTTTCTCAATTTTCCCCTCACAGGTATAAGTGTGTTAGCAGAATGCTTAGACTGCCCAGAACTGAAAGCCACTGCAGATGACTTTATCCATCAGCATTTCACTGAAGTTTACAAGACAGATGAATTTCTTCAGCTTGATGTTAAACGTGTGACACATCTCTTGAATCAGGATACGTTGACAGTGAGGGCAGAAGACCAGGTGAGATTGCTCTTTCATACCAGCTAAGAGCACTAAACTTCACCATCTTTTTTTATAATCAAGAACTGTTTTAAAGTATCTCAAGTCTGTTCCTACAGTATATGATGCACATAGTGCTTGCTAAATTGTGGAATAAAAGGTACATCCTAGCTTGGTCAAAGCCAAATATTAATGAATATCCACATTTCATGTGTGGCTGTTAATATAGAATCATAAAATAGTTAGGCTTGGAAAGGACCATAAGATCATCTAGTTCCAATCCCCTGCCTTTGGCAGGGACACCTCACACTAAACTGTGCCACCCAAGGCTCTATCCAACCTGGTCTTGAACACTGCCAGGGATGGAGCATTCACAACCTCACTGGACAACCCATTCCAGTGCCTCACCACCCTAACAGGAAAGAATTTCTTCCTTATATCCAATCTAAACCTCTCCTGTTTAAGTTTGAACCTGTTACCCCTTGTCCTGTCACTACAATCCTTAATGAAGAGCCCCTCCCCAGCATCCCTATAGGCCCCCTTCAGATACTGGAAGGCTGCTATGCATGTGTTCTTTTACCAGACTAGGAAGAGAGAAGTCATAAAGGGAGTAAGCAAAACAGTTTCCTTAATTCAGCTGACATACGTGAGATACCTCTATAAAGTTTGATGTATTATATATAGCAGTTGCTCCTAGATTGGGGTTCATGTGCTATCAGTAAAGGTTGACTACTTCAAAGTGTTAAGCAAAATGCACCTTAATGGATGCATGTATCTACTTTAGCAGGGGCTCAGCTTGTTACAGAGAGGAATTGCTTTTGATGGAAATAGATGCATATTAAGCTTGGGGAACTGAGGGACTTGGAAGCAAGATGAACAAAACACTGAAAGCTCGATGGGTTGCCAGTGGGGTATTGATGGAAGGCCCTTATTTGGGAAGTGGACACAAAATTAAAAAAAAAAAAAAAAAAAAAAAAAAAAAAAAAAAAAAAACAAAAAAATTTAGGTCAAAAAAAAAAAAAAAAAAAAAAAAAAACCAAAAAACCCAAA
>NDXB01016159.1:92212-102549 GCA_002631895.1 Agapornis roseicollis
AAAAAAAAAAAAAAAAAACAAACAAAAAAAAACAAAAACACCAAAACATTTAGGTGGCTGAAAGGAGCCTGGACTTTCACTCAATTGAAAGTTGTAACCTGTGGTAGAAATTACTTCCACAATTATCCCACTTGGAAAGCTTGATTCAGCTTATAGCACGGCCCTAAATGTTTGCTTGCCAGCCTGTTCTTCCTACTGCAGGGAGATAGGACGAGTGTAGATGCCTGCACCAGAGCCCTAAGAGGTGATTGCAGGATTGTTTTAGCTGCTGGGTACTTGTTGTAGCTTCTCAAATATGTTGAAAATAAACTGGAATCTTGCCTTTCTAGCTATGCTGTTCTGGTGCTTGAATTAGGTAATTTAAGTTTACATATGTCATTGTGAATTGACTCATACCTATGAAGTGCAACAGAGCGATCTCTCAGCCAAGATGGGTATGTGTATCCACTTAGATATAAATGGATGTTTCCCTGACTGTGAAGTTCAGCTTATATTGAAGAAACCACAATAATTCTGTGAATGTGCTTTAGTAAAAAGCTTCAGTGAAAAGAGGATTACTAACAAGGGGGTATAATATCAGGTGATCAAATATGATAATTGACTGGTTACAAGTATAAGTACGAGTTACATCACAGCTCAACATCTTGCCATGTATTGGGAAAAGTTCAGGTCTCGGGGTAACGTTCTCAAAGCTGGAAGTGATGTTTGACTTGCAACCAAAATTCCCCACTTTGGAATTTACATTCTTGAAGTTGTGTTGGTAAGGTAGCATAGCATGCTTTAAATTGGCAACAGTGGTAGAAATTTTGTGTAGGAATTATGGCATTGTTAAAATTCCTTCAGGAAAGTACCAGTGTGCAGTATGAAACTGCAGAAGTTTGACAGCAGTACTATAGGAATCCGATTTTTCCAGGAGTACTGCTACAAAGCTGATGTTAGAGTGGAACATTTGGATTGGTGTAAAGCATATTTACATTTAGGAAAAAAAGAAAAAGGGAAGGTAGCCTTAATTACTAGCTGTCCTGGTTTTCCTGCATGCAAGGAATGTCCCTGCTGATGAAGCGATACAAGGTTCCTGTCTGGCATTCTGTTGAATTTACTTAGCTGATGGAACTGAGCCTTACATTTATTTATTTTTTTTTAATTTCTTTACTCTCCCTGGTCATTTTACAGAATTTTAGCTGAGATGGTCTAGCAGTTCCTCTGAGTAACTCTAACTCTGCCAGTAAATGTCTTTTCACATTCTGTCTCAGTTACTCACCACTGATTGCTGTGATTAGCTTCAGCTACAGGAGTAGGCATTGACTGTGCTATCACTTGTAGTGAAGTCAGTGCTGACTCTGAAGTGGCAGCATAATAGATAAGCTTGATGTGTCTGAGAGCACTATGGAAGTACCTTGGTACATAGGTAATAATGGATTTTCATTTTGTTCCTTCCTGACCCAGAGCAGATTTGTTGGTAACATTCCTTGTTCTGTCCTCCCTACCCTCTAAGAAAACCCATTATCATTTCCTGTGAAGAGGAGACTGAGAGGAGATTCTCTGAATGATAAATTTATGATAGTGTGCAGCTGAAAACTTTAAATTGTCCCTTAAGGCACAACAATAGCAATTTATTTGGATCCCCAACACTATGATTTGGTAACACAAGCAGTTTGTCAGCTCAAGAGACTGTATCAAGTAGAAGCTATTTTAACACTTCTGATGAAGTATTACCTGTGTTATGGCATAGAATTCAAAGCATATTAGACTTCTTGTTACAGGGGTTACTCACATAAATGTGAATTGCAGATTCATGCTTCCCATTTGGAGGCTAAAAAAACTGAATATTGGAAATAATTGTTGGTTTGGGTGTTCTTTTTTTTTTTTTTCAGGTTTGTAGGTGGGTTTTTTTTTGTTGGTGTGTATTTGTTTTATTTTATGTCTGAGCATTGTCTTTTTGGGGCGTTGGTTGGTTGGGGTTTTTGGAAGGTGGTGATGGATCCCCACATACTAAAATGTTAGTACGAGTTAGCNTTCTGTAGGTGTGTATTTGTTTTACTTCATGTCTGAGCATTGTCTTTTTGGGGCGTTGGTTGGTTGGGGTTTTTGGAAGGTGGTGATGGATCCCCACATACTAAAATGTTAGTACGAGTTAGCGTTCAACAGGCAGAAGAATCAATTTGGAATATTTGTTATTTGTCTGACTGTGGTGATTACCTTATCCTTTTCTTGTGTCTTGTTTAAGGTTTATGATGCAGCAGTCAGATGGCTGAAGTATGATGAGCCAAATCGCCAGCCGTACATGGTTGATATTCTTGCTAAAGTCCGATTTCCTCTTATATCAAAGAACTTCTTAAGTAAAACAGTTCAGGCTGAACCACTTATTCAGGATAACCCAGAATGCCTTAAAATGGTGATCAGTAAGTTGACCTCTACCTGAAATCTTTTATGCTCTGAACATTTAAAACAATATGCTGTGGAATCTGAAAACTTTTGCTGTAAAATGCTCTGACAACACTTTCACATTAAATTTATCTGACTGTTCCCCCTAGGATGCTTTGTTTAGTTCAAGTCGGATTAGCAGACTAGTGTGTAAATAAAATGCAGTTTATGTAACAGAGTGTGACTTTCTTTTCTAGCAAGTTACACAAACTCCATGACAAGTAATGAAATGGAGATTTTGTTAATGAGTCATTAGGGTAATTGGAAGTGTTAGTGTGCTTTTGAGACAGGTGAGTAACTTTGACTTTGTTCATGTCAGCATGTGAATTAAAAGAAATATTTTATGTCAAAATTCTGAATATTATAAAGCTTCCCTAAACAAATGAGAATGTTAGGTATATGTTGCACTGATTTTATTTCTAATAGACACTGACCTTTGGGTCTACAGACAGCTGTATTCTTGAAGTGCAGATGAGATAGGAAGCAAGCTTCCCTTCTTAGGAAACAGGTTTTGTGGAATGTTGCCATCTAAGAAAGAAAAGCCTAGATGTTGATAAATTTCCTGGAAAGAAGTTTTCTAATTCCAGTAGCAACTACCTTGTTGGCTTCATTTTAGTGTAGAGCTAAAAAATGGTATGCAGCTATTTTCCTTCAGTCTCAATGAGTAAGATTCAAATTAACCGAACTGTTGGTAAGTATTGTACTTGATGACCATCAACATCTCAGTCATACTTCTTGTGTGACATGGATTTGGGTGCATTGTTTAAGAAATAAGGATTTTTGTTTGTCTGGTGTTAGTGGCTTGTAATGTCACTAACGTTTTTACATTCTTTGGAATGTTTCTTAGGAGAATGCTTATTTTTGTAATACCACTTGTAACTAATATTTTGTATTGTCAAGCTATGGCAAAAGTGAGGGGTTTTCATGAGGTAAATAGGCTAGAGATGCTTTCCTTGTTAATTAGAAATTGAGGGGCAAGGAGGTCAGTATGGTTGACTTCTCACTGCATTCAAGTCCCTTCTTTTAATGTTAGTATTGTCCTCTTTAGGCTCCCAGTTTTGCTATTCTTTTTGTTTTGTTTCCTTGTTTGTTTGTTTTGTGGGGTTTTTTTTTGTTGTTGTTGCTTTTGTTTTTTATTTTTTGGAGGGGTTGTTTCCTTTTGCCTGTTTCACTGTGACAAACTCAGGTGCTTGCTTATACTGGCTAAATGAGCTGATCAGTCAGCTGGTGTATAATAGGAGTCTATATCCATGTCCTGTTTTCACATGGAGCAGGCAGCTTGAAATAGGATGTTCATCTGGGTATGCACCCATCCTCAGGTACTGCTGTGCTGCTTTCCCTTTTAAATCAAAGCTGTATTGGTATAATCTAGAAACTTGGTTTTCCCCCTTTCCCTCCTTTCTCTTTCCCTCTCACATCCTCTGCAACATCCCTTTCCATTTATGAGCTATACTGTTGTGCAACACTTGTTGTCTTCCTTCTAGGTGGGATGCGATACCATCTACTTTCCCCAGAAGACAGAGAAGAGTTAGTGGAAGGTACACGGCCAAGAAGAAAAAAACATGATTACCGCATTGCTTTATTTGGAGGCTCGCAGCCCCAGTCCTGCAGATATTTTAATCCAAAGGTAATCGTTACCTCAGAATGCCTTAAGATTCACTGCTTGTAATCTTACATGTTTTATTTGCTGATAGTATTGAGACACAATGATCTTCAGTATGCTATTAGGAAGGACGTATTCCCTGCTTCTTGGGGATATAGTTGGAAGAGTATGGTTACTTAGGTATTTTCAAATCTGTGTACCTAGATGTAATACTTTAATTTGAATAGAATGGTTATGTGTTTGTTTATTGGCAATATTAGATACAGAGTTCTGAAAAATCCAAGTTGAGAATTGATTGGTATGTGCATCCCACAGCTGGAAATAAATAAAAGGTCACTGAAACATCAAGCAAATGCATAGGAACATCTGAAAGTCTGTATGCATGTGCATGCACATATGTGTTCAAAGAATAACTGAAAGCAATTTCTTTTTAGCACAAGTTAAATTATTGGCTTGTATGTTAGTGTACAACCCAGTTTTAGAGTGTAAGGTGGCTTTTCAGTGCATTTGTTATAAATATATGACCACTTCTAAATCCCAATGGTTCACGATTCTGTTTCTTCCTAAAAGTATGTAAGGAGAAGAACTGGGAGCCAAGTATTATGTAAGTGGAAAAGAGTGAGTTTCTACAACCAAAAAATAACTTAAGAGATGGCTAATGTAGAGCAAGCAGGCTTTGTCTGAAACTTGTTTCCATGTTTCCTGAATAAAATCAAGGCACAGGCATGGTGTATATTTCAGCTATGCAGACTAGATGTTCTAGAAACATCAGCTGCATGCAGGATTATCCATACTCTGTTTTACCAGGCAAGCACATGCAGTAGTATAGAAAAAAAAGTTGCTACATAAACATCAGCGTTGTCAAGTTTTGGGATCACATATATGTAATATTTCATTGCAGAAATTCTGGTTGTCCTAACTCTCAGCATACTAAATGCTGGTTGTAACTTCAGACAGTTTTATGCGTTACCTGTGTGAACTTTATAGTCAATATGAGCCCTGTCAAACTGAATTCAGAATGAATGAGCCCTTGGGATGTGTTTTTAAACTCATTTTTCCCATTCCCTTTATGTAATATAAAATTGAAGCCACCTTTGAGCACCCTTCATGTCTGGAGGAAAAAAAACCTACCAGCTCTGCTGACTTAGTTTGAGAAACATAGAGTATGTATTTTTATTGGGAATTACAAATTCCTAAATAATCACCACCATTTTTCTTCATGCACATACTCAAGTAAGATAAACAGTACTCCAGCTGGGGGTGAGGAGGTGAGGGTAACAGAGCAGATGATTCTTTTCTTTCCAAGGTCTGAGTTGGTGAAACCTTTGATCAGGTTATTTATCCTTTTCAAACAGTTGGTTTTGGCATTTTAACAAGTTGTAATTCATTCAGTATGCTCTGACCTTTCTTTTATTAGAAGGAAATCAGATCAAAGATTCTTTCTCTTACTCTCCAGTTACTTATTTTGGAGCAAAGCTAATTTTAGGCAGGATGGAAACTAGCTTTGAGACTTACTATCCCAGTCACTTAATTGGCAACAGTATTATCAGTGTAGGGTGCATGTGGTCTCTTTACCAACCTAACTGATAAGTTAAATTCTGTCAGTGGTGGTCAGAACTCAAAAGATGGGGGGGGGGGGCTGCTTCATTGCTCTTTATAAGCTAACATAACTTCTCCCTCCCTTCCCAGTTGGCACCATGTATTTTCTGAAAACTTAATATTGTTTGAAAACTAATAATCTCAGTGCATGCTCAGTGAGAGTGACAGGTAAAGACTTGCAACTGAAAAGAAAATTACATATGTAGTTACGTAATCTTCAATTAGACCTAAACTATTATATTACAAAGTCATCTGTTTTGTGGACAAGAAGTCATAGAAGTCTACATTAAAGCGTAGAGTAAAATGGCTTAATTTTTTTTTTTGTGGACTACTTGTCTACACATAACACCAAAAAACAATGCAGTTTGGAAGAAATTTTGCAGCACTGCCTGTGCTAAAGCTGTATAGCCTTGCATGTAGATTGGGGGGGAGGGGGGCAGGAAAGGAAAAGGGAAAAAGTGGGTAATTTGAGATCTTGATTCTAACAAGCATGTTTTCCTAGTGTGTTCGTATGCTTTCTTGGGTATTCTTAGCTAGCCTGTCATGTGTTGTTGAATAGCTTTCACTTCATTTCCAACTCTAAGCTATTTAAAGGTCTTTTTCTGATGTTTTGCTCATGTATCTGAGTTTGATCTTTAATTAACTGTGACAGTGGCTTCTTAAATGCAACAAACCAAGGATACAGAACCCCTGTTGAATTAGTATAGTGTGCATGTAAAATAAGTGTGGGATTGAAGGCTCCAATGCTGCAGACTATGCCAAGTTTAACTTGCTTTAATTAGTCTTACCGAAAGATAACAGGAGTGTCACAGAGCAGAAAATGAAGGTTGTGTATGTACTTTTGCAAGGTTAGGACCTTGGAGAGAATTAACGTTTTGTTTGGTTTCTAATGAACTGATTGAATAGTAACCTATTCCTTCACTTCTGATTTTAATTAAATTCAATAATTCAATTAATATATCAGCTAAAGAAACAGTTCAAAACAATGATTATGTTTTTACTGAAAGTATTTTCTCAGTTGCAATGATATAAATGTCAATGATTAAAACACTGTAAAACTAGTGCAAACAATTTTCATTTTCAGTAATTGTGTTGCACACAAATAGTTTGTAATGCTGTTCATCTCCCTGTTATCAGAAAGGATACTTTAAATAAGAATGGATTGGATACTGTGTGTTATTTGTTCAGGCTTTTAGCAGTACTATTTTAAGTCTCTATTTGTTGTCTTTGTTGCACTGTAACTGATATTTCTATTGATGCATGTACTTCATCAAGAGAGCAACAGGACAGATGCAGACGGGCATAAAACTTGTGGAGCAACCTAATCTAGCACTATTTTGAGTAGAGATGTTTTCAGAACTCTACTATAAATCCTAGCTGTTTTATTAACAGTGGTAGGAAGCAGTTTCTTGTGGAATTTTCCACAGATTTTTTTTTTTTTTAGTTTCTTCTCCTCCCCCCCATTAAATACTTTCAGTTTGATGAATTCTTGATAAAAAAATTACACATGACTTTCTGGGATTTTTGAGGCAGCAATATGCTTATTCTCTTGAAACTGCTGTCTCTAGGGACCAGAAATGGCTGCAAGTTTTAACTTTTTAACAGTGCACAATTCAGCAACAGCAAGTAAAAAGTAACAGATGCCTACCAATGCTATCCCTTAATGAAAAAGGGAACCAGCATACCTTTTATGAGGAAAGAGCTGTAGTCAATAAGCTAGTAGTGGGGAGGCTGTCTATATAATGTACGTCTGCTGTTCTCCCTGAGAAACTTGAAAGAGCAGGTATCAGCTAAAAACAGCAGAGCAAGTCTTGAGCAAATGGAGGTACTTTTTCATATGGCCCATGATTGCATGTGCCATTCTTGTCACAAGGTCTTGTGCCTGTAGGAGTTCAGACAGTTTTAATAAGTGATTAAATAAATCAGTGAAAGAGGAAAGAAAAGAAAACCTTTTAAAAATATTAAATGCAAAGGTACAGCTTCTGCCTCTGGTGTCCTGCACCAGTATTTGTTGAAAACAAAGATCAGGAAGGAAAGTGTCACCGCATGCTTATCTTGGTCTTTCTTTCCGTACTCACCCCCAAGAAATGAGGTTTGCCACTGCCCAGGGCTGTGTGGAACTTGACTATGGCATAAAGCAACTCTTCAGCATAATTCTTAAGTGTGTAAAATGCATAAACTGAAATCAGTTCTATGTGGTGCAGGCTAGCACTGAAGAGCATTAAGAGAGAATGACCTCAACTGCTTCCTGCTGAAAGAGGATACTGCTGAGTATGCTCAGGTTGTGGCTTTTCATTTGATAAAGGTGTGGATGAAATGCTAGCTATGAACTGAAGCCGTAAGTGGGTCAGATCACAGCCCTTTATAACAGTAAACAACAGGATTTTTTTTGTAAAAGTGCCAGAAGTTTGAGTTAGAATTATGTTGATCTTGCACAATGCACTAAGACATTTTCTTAAGATTTATGCAGCTATTTATTTTGCCATGCTGTAGTATGGCTTTCCTTTCTAGGATGCCCCAGGACCTGTTTCTCACCATAAAGGGCCACATGCACCTGCCAGCTCTTCTTGATATGGGGGATGCTACAAGAAAAGATTGTAAGATGTTTTGGACTATAACATGCTCTGCCTCTCTTTCTTTGAACCCCCATGTAGGAGTCGCTGTTCTTCCTCATTGACTAAGGTGTTTGAAGTATGTCCTTGCTAAGAAAATGTAATGCTGTAACGTCTTGTGTGAATCATTCCAATGAAGGTCATTCAGCAGGTTGAGGTGGCACAGAACAGTTAAGGTCCCATACTTTCCTGTTCAGTACAGGACCACAAGCTGTGCTCATGGAATATGTGAGATGCTGTTACTCAAGAAGTGTTTCTTGTGCTGTATTCTATCCTGGTCTGCCATCAGTTGCTGAGTTTGGTGTTCTTACGGTTTTTTGGGTAGCATTACTGCCCATATTTGATACTTCCTGATCTTGCCAATCCAAGCAAGATTCAGTTTCTAGGCAACATGACTGCCAGTATTTGTGATGGAGCATTGCCCTATTTCTTATGCTATCAACTGTGGATAGCTATAGATCATTTGTGTTTTGTAAATTCTGTAAATAAGCTTCTAGTTGTCATGGTAATAAAGTATGTATCAGAGCTTTTTAACTGAGTTGCTTGTCAATTTGGATATTATCTTCTTTTTCCATTGCCTTTGTTTGGTGCATTCTGTATTTTATTTTATCCTTTAGAAAGAATCTGTTACTATGTGTAAAGATGTCTTTTTTCCATTCCTATAAAAGAAAATACAGTCCTAACTTTACTGATCACATGCATTGTCTCTGACATGATAGCAGCAGGAGGTCAGTTCTGTTGGGGAAAAAAACCCCACTGTTTTTCAGGGACACTGTACTGGGTGCACACAGGGAATGAGGGAATAGAAATGCATAATGTCATGGTTTGCTGCAGCTAACTATGTCTGTGTCTAAGAGATTTTTTTCAAGAGTACGCCTGAGGAGTATTCTTCAATAAACAGTATTCATGTGTGTTTTGACAAGGAACTTTAAAACTGAACGTATCTAAATCTCTATGAAAAGCTCTGTTTGAAAACACTCGCTGTGCAGGTAAGTGTTATAATCTATTAGACATTACTTGTTCTTTGTAATGCAGGATTACAGCTGGACAGACATCCGATGTCCCTTTGAAAAGCGCAGGGATGCAGCTTGTGTCTTCTGGGACAACGTAGTTTATATTTTGGGTGGTTCCCAGCTCTTCCCTATAAAGCGAATGGACTGCTACAATGTGGTGAAGGATAGCTGGTATTCCAAGCTAGGACCTCCAACACCTCGAGATAGCCTTGCAGCCTGTGCTGCTGAGGGCAAAATTTATACATCTGGTGGTTCAGAAGTGGGTAAGACACTAAAAATCTTTAAAACAAACCAAAAAAAAAAATAAAAAAAGGCACAAAGACCTGGAAATTTTTCTGGTTTTTGCATGACTGTTGAAAAGAAGCTGCACGTTGCCATGTTAGCCTAATGAGTTTATTTTTCTATATTCAGGATTTTTATCCTCCCCACAATCCAACAACGTATTTCTGATGTGTTTTTAAAATGGTTTCACTGGTTGAAATGATTAAGATTTACATTAAGCATCAAGTACACTGCAACTCTTCAGAAAGTTAACTAGGGACAAGGAAGTAGATTTTGGCAGTCCCACTCAGCTCTTAGCTTTACTTCTATAAATGCACAGAACTCAGCGTGGTTTAAAATTTTCTGTGATGTATGACCAGAATAGCTGCATTTTGGCAATGGCATTTGTTGTTTACAACATATGTTGGGCCTGATGAGGCCTTTTTTAAGGAGAGGGGGGAAGAAAAGGTGGGGGGAAGAAAGCTTTTAGCACACTATAGCACTATAGTGAAATGGTACATGGCACTGTGAAGGAATTTGTCAGGTTTTCAGTCAAATGACAGACATTATCATCTGATAGTTTGTTATTCCGTTGGGTTGCTTCAGTAAATGAAGGAAAATTACTTTCTTTAGATGTTAGTAGTCATCATGGTAAAAAAGACAGACCATTGGGGTTTTTCTTCCAAAAAAGGATGGGAGTTGCTGGGTGTTACAGCAACATTTTAAAATCTATTTTGTCTAAATCTGATACAAGCAAATCAAAAGTTGGAATGTAGGTACGCTATATCCAAAAATTATGGAGCTTTAAAAAAAGCTGTGTTCTGC
>NDXB01016164.1:0-14306 GCA_002631895.1 Agapornis roseicollis
CTTCATTCTCACAGTCCCTGTGTCTGCCTTCCAAGCCTTGGGTGGTGCAGTCAGAGCCTTTGCAATTGAAGACTGAGGCAAAGAAGTCGTTCAGAACCTCAGCGTTCTTGAAATCCAGGGTAGCCAGTTCTCCTGAGAGCTTCTAGAGAGAGCCTACGTTATCTTTTGTCTGTCTTGTTACCTATAGAAGCCCTTCCTCTTATCTTCCACATCCCTTGCCAGATTTAATTCTAACTGGGCCTTAGCTTTCCTGATCTGGTCCCTAGCTTCCCGGACAACATCCCTGTATTCTTTCCAGGCCACCTGTCCTCACTTCCATCTTTTCTAAAGTTTTTATATCATATATAAGGACTTTTATAATCAGTGAGCTGCAGCCCCTGGGGTCCCTCTTTTGGCAGCCTGGCCCCAGTCCCATCTGCTGCACTGGCAGTGAGGAGCAGCAGGGCCTGGGCAGCCAAGGGCTCTGTGCATCCCTTTCCCACCCCTGCCTGGCAGCGGGGCTCAGTGGCACCTTGCTCAGTGCCACCTCCCCTCGGGTCCTGTCCTTCCCTGGGGTCACCCTGCTGAGTGGAGAGGGCTGCAGCCAAACCAGCAGAGCTGGGGCCATGCTGCCGGTAGTGCTGGGCAGCAGCAGGTCTGATGGAGCTCTCTGCACAGGGCTGGCTGCACGGTACCTGAATGACACTGCAGGAGATCTGTGACACTGCTTAGGGGCAGTGCTGTGTGTGCCGGGGCTGGGCAGTGTGCTGCCATGCCCTGTCCTGCTCCAGGGAACATCTTGGGGGCATTTGTTGTATTCCTGAGCAGCAGCTTCCAGGTGATCCATTTATCCCACCTGATCAGGGGAAAGGATGGCCAGGACTGGCATGGTCTGGAAGGTATGCCTGCAGGTCTCTGCACATCAGCAGGTTTCAGCTCTGCTCTCTTTCCTTTTGTTGCAGCCCAACAGCTTTTGGCAGAAGATGACAAACTCCAGGTCTTGTCCCTGGCAGTTCAGACCATGCACATCCTGAGCTGTACAATGGTGTGGCCAAGATGGGGATGGTGGTTGTGAGTGCTGTGCAGCTGGCTCTGGTAAGCCAGGCAGCAGCGAAGCTCTACTTAAGAAAATGGCTGGTGGAAAATGTTGCCTAAATGCTTTCTCAGGTCCCCAGCAGGACAGATGTATTAAAGCACTATCACTGTCCCCTGTTCCCCCAAACAAAGTCAACCAAGCAGGGAGAGCCTTACCAACACTGAAACACTCTGTCCTCAATACCATCATGAGTGCAGTTCTCAGCCCCTGGTAAGGCAGTCCTCACAGCAGGAGCTGAGAAGCTGCTCTCTGCTTCTTAGCAGAGCCTGCCAAGGGCTGCAGCAGCAAACATACCCTAGTAGAATGATAACACATCTGGAAGGGGTCTGGGAAGCAGCAGTGTCATGGCGTGACATGACCCAGTCCCTCATCTCTGGCATCTGCAACAAGGACAGAGACACCTTCCTTGTTAGTAACCCAGGAGCAATGACTGAGATGCTTCTGTGTCAAATGAACATGGCCCAAGCCTTTATTCACACAACCAATTCAACATTTCCTTGTTTGTCAAGTTCCGCAGTAGCCAGTTCTTTCAAGATTTGTATTCTTGAGTCAGTGGCTTTCACATTCATCTTGTTCATCTCTAAAACACTCAGTGCTGCTCTGTAAGAGAAAAGCAATTATTTAGCAATACAGGGTATCAAACATCAGCTCTGGCAGAAAAAGGCTGAAAAGAGCATCCTGTCTCCTGAACTACTTTTGCAAATACCCTGTAAATCTCAGCTTATTCACATTTTCTGTCCTACCTCAACCTGAGAAGTCATTTGCTAATCCTGGGCTAAAGACACAATTCCTGAGTTTAAATTTCCTTCATTTGAATATCACCCTGCAAGAAACCTGCAGCGCATGTGCCAGAGAGGACTCAGGCTCAGAAGGTGGGAGGAGATGGTGAGGGGAGGGCAGGATTTGGGGCCATGGTTTCGCATCAGGGCTTTGCTTTCCCAGGCTGGATGCAGATTCTGAAAGCTCAAAGGCTTTGGCAGTACAGCTGTGTCAGTGAAACCTTCCCGGATAGACCCAGTTTTGGACATCTGTAGACTGAAACCAGAAGGGAAAAAACTGAAGAACCTGACACACAGTTTTGAAAACGATCAGATCGTTCAAGTCATTTTTACACAAGTTCATTTAGGGGGGGTTGTGTGGAGACCTCACACTCTGGGGCACGTGCCTCACCAGGAAGTGCAGAGGGGACTAACATCCAATTGTGAAGTTATAGTACAGCCATGAGGGGTTAACTGAGCTGCTTTTGTTTCATTTGAAAGGGCTGGATTTCTTTATAGCTTATGAAATTCTTATTAATGGCTTTAAGTCTTATCTGTTCTTGTTTACAATGAAGTGGTTCAGTAACTCCCTGTACAAATTGTTCAAGTCTGCTGTTTCAGCCGTACTTCTGATAGTTGTTGGTACAGTCAGAAGTATTTCCTCAGTCTCTGGTTTGAATTGTGATTCGAAAAATAGGGAAATAGAAGATACTTGTTTCTTCAGAAATCAGACTTTCGCTGCTTTTTAAGAAACCCCTAAAATGGGTCAAAGGGAAGATTCTTCAGCAAAAGGAAGGAGAAAAGGATGATAATCCCTCCAAACCATCACTGTACCTGCAGACTCAACAAAAAATCATGTCTTTTGAGATTTGGTGTGGAGTAACAAATTGGGTCTGTCAATGTTGGTTGTTTGGAGGGTTTTTTGTTTGTTCCTTTTTAAAGAATTAGGAAAATTCAATTCTATAGGTGGGGATGAGCTACCTCTGTAGTAACTGCTATTTCTGTAGTAAGACTGGTACACCCTTTCTTCCAGACCATAAACACAACAGTAACTACTTCAATCTCTTCAAAAGCAAGGAAAACTCCCGGAGACATGGGAACTGTATGTGGAATGTAACTAAGGAGTCAGGTTTTTACACTGAAGTCTAAATTCTTCACATAAAAGCAGTAGT
Organism: Agapornis roseicollis; assembly: GCA_002631895.1. Taxonomy (NCBI): domain Eukaryota; kingdom Metazoa; phylum Chordata; class Aves; order Psittaciformes; family Psittacidae; genus Agapornis; species Agapornis roseicollis. The sequence goes on from NDXB01016164.1 coordinate 3,006, forward strand.
TATTAGTGCTTGAGAGTGAAAATGTTCAGTGAATTGACTGAACATCATAGGCTGTATGTGTCGTAAATAACAGAGAAACTCTATGGAGGTCTCAGCCTGTTCCTCCTTACTGTGAGATTTGCCCCTCTGGTACTCAGGGTTAATACAGCTTTTATTTGTCAGCTGAAGTTATTTACAGTATCTGCCTTTTCCAGAAGTAAAACAGTTGAATTCATTACTCCCTGATTCTAGATGGTAACTTGGTATGTTTAAACAGTACAGAACTATAAGGGTTCAGTATTAGAGATGGAGGTCTTTAGAGAGTGATATTATCATAAAGCTTACCTCCTGGGGCTGGGGGTGTGGGGAGATTAGTCAAGAGAGGGAGAAGGCAACAGGAAGATTATTCCTTCAGCACTTACCTTCGGTTGAGGCAGTGCTTGTAGATCCCAAATATGATGGCTAAAATCAAACAAGATAATATCAGGATTGTTGGAATTTTGTTAAGAGATTATTTTTTACAATTTCATTTCTACAGAAGCAATTACATTTTATCACTGGATAAACAAGGATTTTGCAGCCACTGAAGTCGCAGTAAAATCTTAGGCATTAAACAAACCCCGCCTTCAAATAAAAGGTAAGCTTAAACTGGATACAGAAGGATTTATATGCAAGTCAGATGAGCCTCTTCAGCTTTCTCCTTTGCATTCCAGTACGGATCTAGCTGAAAGCCCTGCACATTCAGCAAAGGAAAAAGATGGCTTTCCTGTTCTTAAGCAGCCTTCAGAAGCTGACAGCTCTGATGAGCTGAAGGTAGCTGTATCTAACTCCCCATAGCCAGAAGTACAGCATGGATGAAAAAATACCCGAGTCCCTTTGCGACATTTTGCCATTCTTTCTGCCTTTCAAACAGCATCTTCAAAACATAATGATGACACAGGGACTGACATCAATTAAACTGGCCTCAGTAGCTGCAGGATATAGCTACATTTTGCACTGGTTTAAGACATCTGCATGTGTGCTTGAGCATTAAATAAAAGACAGACATTGAGAGATTTTATCAACATAAGAGAAGATATTTACAACTGTGGCAATAAAGAGACAGAAAGCAAGGAATCCTGTGACAGAGGAGTAGTGGGCACTGAAAAGACATGAAGAAAAAGATAAGGTTGATAAGGTAATTATACTCTATTAACCTTCTTAAATATTTTGCTTTTAATAGGAGTCACAGACCAAACCTTTGCAGATAATTATATTAGAAGTTTGTGCTTTGAGTAGCTATGGGAGAATATCTGACATTTTAACAAGCATTATTTTATATCTATGTTCTGCTTCATTACAGTTAGAATATATTTATTGTTTCTCATATTCCAAAATGTATTTACTATTTTACATGAAATTACATTTATCTACATTTTGATTTATATTGGTTTCAACCAACTAAATTCTTTACTCCCACCCAAAGGCTTCTTATATAATGCATTAACAGAACAATAGGATCAACAAGAGCAATCAAGTACCTCTCTGAAAAGAAATGTAAACGTATCCCAGTTAAAAGGTAAGGGGAACAAAGTCTTCCATCAAAGCCAATTTTTAATTTGTGGATAGTTTAATTGCAACAAATAATAAAATTAATCAACATAGAATAAAAATGAAAAGGTTTGTTAGAAACTTTAGTTCCAGTTCAGGGAAAAAAAAAAGAAGGAAAAAAAGTCCATTCATTGGAGAGGTATTAATCAATACCCTTCTGATTTCAGATGAGCTACACTCAGGATTAATGGTTTCTGGAATATAGACACGCTGTGGCCTCATTACCTCTTCCACTAGCAATTCAACAGCTTGGCATGTTAACTGCAGTGCTGCATCCTGTTCTTCTGCTGACAGGGGTAAGCACTAGGAAAAACAAACAAACACAGAGAACTCTGACACTTTCAGTTCCTAGGGTGATGATATTTACAGAACTCAATGTCTGTGTAGCCCTTTCCTTAAGGAAACTGACAGTAGACTCCTACTTGCCTTCAAATGAAACAAAATCTACAAGCAAAGTATTTCTGAAAAATCCAACCATAGTATTGCTTTAACATCAGTACTATACATGATTCAACAGAAAGAGGAAACATTATTCAATAAGAACTAGTATTTCACTTAAAGACTTGAATTTCTCCATAACATTTTAATCCATCTTTGGTTTACGATAATATACAAAGTACATGAAAATCTTTATCTAAAAAGTCTAAATAAAACTCAAGAGACAAGAGTCTTCCGCTTTAACAAAGTCCAAATATGAAATTATTCTTGGCAGTGTAACCTTGGAACCTTTCTGTGGCATAACTACTGTCTTTTAAATCCTTATAGAGTACATTTTATCTATAAAACTTACCAGTAACCTCTCTAGAGCTTTTGACATATTAAACACAATCTTGAGGCACTGTCATTAGAACATCTTAGCGGGAGCTGAGATCTGGGAATACATGTTAGTCCCACCAGTTCTATCTTTGCCACTAGATTATCAATTAGCTTTTTTGATCTAAATCCCCTTATTTGTAAAGGGATGGAATTAATGCTTTCACAACCTCTTTGAACCTGTGATGAAGCAGTGCCCGGGGACCACTTACACAAATGTTCTGTTTGTTACTGATTTTTTTTTTAATAGGCATTATACTGAGAAAAACTTACTTTGTACTAGAAGCAATTCCACTGCAGATGTTACAGTGTGTTGGCTTTAACTTACTTTAGACAGCAAAAATACATTTGCCACTTAAAAGCCTTTCTGCCTTTTGAAATTGCTTTCACTGTGTAATTTCTTTAAGGTGGCTACTTAAAAATACCTCAGTATAGAACTGGGACACAGCTGTGCACAGAGGCATCAGGTGCTGTGGAACTATTCAAATGTGTGTCACACCATTATCATGGAATCATTTTGGTTGGAAAAGACCTTTAACGTCATCAAGTCCCAGCGTCAACCCAGCACTGCCAAATCAACCACAATATAAACTGCAAAAGGTATTATAACAAAAAGTCTGCAAACCTGCATACCACTACCTTAACTGTGGAGTGATGAATCAGGTTTGTGTTTTACCAAAACAAGCTCCAGTCTTGCAAGCATTTCTTCTGATAAGCTTACTTTCTAAAAGCCTTCGAAGAGGCTCCACATGTAACAGTTTCCCATGCAACTACTTACATCTATGTAAGGGTTACACAGACACATGTTCATTTACAGCAGTGAGACACAAGGGATTAAATGAAAATACTACCTCAAGACCAGCATGCTGCTTTAACACCCGAACTATCTTCATTGTGTTCACTAGAGCAGCAGAGATGCGCCTGATAGCTTCTCTCTGCTCTGTGAAAACCTTTTTCATCTGCATACACAACACTTTGTAACGAGATTTCACCGCTGCAATTTCTTCCAAGAGAGCAACTGGATTTTCCTATGTAGAAATTAAAAGTATATTTAAACTATGTAAGAAGAGAGAATTAACATGGCCCATACTAATCAAAAATGTAGGCATCAGAGCCGCTAAAATATAACATTAAATGACCCTTCACAATAAAAAGTGTAGCTGTGAGGTTGTTTCATCTATACATTTAATCTTTCATAAGCAGAAATGACAGTGTTAATAAAACAGGGTAACTCTGGTTCCACAACAAATACAGGAGGCTGAGTTTACTGTGTTGGTGAATTTTAATGGTTTGTCTGGAAAAAAAATGGGACTTCTAACTAAAAAGATTATTTTCCACTACATGTAACAACATACACTGAGACAACGACTACGTATAAAATCCTTTATATGATGCCACTTACTGTTTTCTCCATCCCATCATCTCTCCCTCAAATCTGAATTTAGTCGTTGCTCATTAGGTAGATTATCTTTGATCTCAAAGCAAGGGTGTATTTTAGCTCAGACTGGAATCTGTCTCTTAAATTTAGGTGTTAACTCTACTATTCATTTCTCAAAGCAGAACATGGGGGAATTTCATGATACCAAGAAATCAAAGGGGTTTTGTTGGTTTCTGCACTGAATTCATATTAAGTCAGTTATCTTGATACACAGGAAACATAACAAGAACCTAACAAATAGATAAAAGAACAGCCATGTATATTTCAGGATTAAAGAAAGTTACCCATTTAGTACCAACTTCATACAAAATGCAATAAAATCTATAAATTTAATCTGAAAATACTACCTCTGGTGCCAGATCATCAGGAAGACCTTTCAATATTTCAAACTCCAGTCTGTGTCGAATATAATCCAGGTCAGATTCTGCCTTCTGGAACTAAAATATCTCAGGTCAGCTACAGTATGTTAAAACCCAAAAATTGCAGACAACCTCCAAACGTTTGCCTTTCCTGTATTGCAGGAAAACAGAAGCCAGATGCTTCTGTTTTAAAGGCTTGTGCACTATACAAGTTTCTATTCCTCCAATCCATTCCATTAGCTAATGTCTGCCAATTATACTGACACACTTCTAGCTTAAAAAATATACAGCAATAAACTTTCAGACTTGACAAAAACTCTCACATGTAAGAATTATGTGCACACCCCCCCCCATTCATTTTACCCTCTTTCTAACCCAAATGTCCCAATTGTTCTCTTTGCATCTTGTCATTAGTACCTTTTTCCTGCAGCTCCCCAAAACATGTGAAAGCATTTTCCTCTCCTCCTAATTTACATGCCTTTGCAATGCCAAATGTCTCAGGATGAAGTTTTAAAGCACTAGACCAAAGGGGCAAGTTCTATCAATAGAAAGAATGTGATCTTCCCTGAATGCAGGAGGTGTTTGGTTTCTTTTTTCCCTCCTGAGATATTAACATATTTACTCATCCTTTTTTAGAGCTTTGTCTTGGCTAATTGCTTTTCTTTTCAAACCCTAAAAGTTCTGTCAGCAAACCTGCAATACTCAGTTATTTAGACAGCAGAGATCATGCATATGTGTTCAGGATCCAAGCATATCAACAGAGATATTATTAATTATAATCAGGAATGTTGTGGCCTCTCCTGCCACAACCTTTCCACCCCATGCTCTGCCTGAGGTTTGGATCATGGGTCTGGCTCACAAAGTCCTTGGTCAGAGTAAACATTACTTAGCAACAACTAAAAACATCGGTGTTACCAGTTTTGTTCCCAGGTTGAGTCAAAACACAGTGCTGCACCAGCTACTAAGGAGGAGAAAAACTGACTGCTATTGCTGAACCCAGGACAAATGTATTCTCTCGGATGATTATAATACATTTCATTATTCCCCAATAAACTAGATTGACAAATAGATAATAAAATTGATAACATCCTATTTCTTTCCATGGGATAAGCAAGCCACCAGAGAATTATCGAATTGCNTGTATTCTCTCGGATGATTATAATACATTTCATTATTCCCCAATAAACTAGATTGACAAATAGATAATAAAATTGATAACATCCTATTTCTTTCCATGGGATAAGCAAGCCACCAGAGAATTATCGAATTGCCTTGTAAAACAGTCTGCTGATAGCATTATTACTTCATTTTAGTCTACAGTTTTAATATCTGTTAAGGACTTCTGCTTTAAAGAAAGGCAGTTTTCCCACCTCACAAACAACTCATGGATTTTTTAGCATCACAAATTAGTAACTGTACAATCACAGAAAGGACACTGATGAAAGCAAGTTAAAGATAGCTGTAATTTACTTCACTCGGTTTTCACTAGTTATCTTGAGGCTAACCCTGAAGTCATCGTTACAGCTCTCTTAAGGATCACAGCAGGGCTGTATTTATTGAGCGTATCCCAGAGTACTGCCTGGCAGAACTGTAGAGGCAGCTAAAGTGCCAAGTTTCGGTAGTGTTTGGATGTAGCTTCTAGTCAGACCGAAAGGATGTTTATGTTTCAAACATCAGCCTTTAGATCCACCTTCAGGAACTGCCACTAATACCTTTGAGAATCTGGAACTTGAGATAGCCTGAAGGAATACTGCTTGATCCAACGTATTGTACAAGTAAAATCCCCTTTCTGATATAGTGAAAAATGTGTGATTTTCCCTAAACACACGCACCTTCAGTACACTGTCAAATAATAGCTTAAGAAAATACAAATAAATCTAGTAAAGACCTTGAGCACTTTAACTGAAATGGAAAGCTGTCCCTGCTATGCCCATAATGTACCATCTGCCCAACAGAACTCCTTCCCATCTATGCCCCAAAACCCAGTCACGATAAAATGCAAGAATAAACCACTTTTTATTATACTATGTATTTTTAAAGAGTCATGAGGGATTTTTTTCCTAACTGCTCAATCATTTTTGTTCTCCTCCACTAGCAAACACTTTTAGGTTTTAATTTCTAGAGGCAGGTACCCCAGAAAGATAATATTTTGCTTTTCTCCAACTCCCCCATTTGATTGCTCTTTGGAAAAGCAGTTCATTATTTTAGGGGAAAGCAGACAATGAGGATGGGTGGCTTTCAAATTTATTCCTTAGACTCTATTCCTGAAATGCTCAGTATTGGTAATCTGAGATTTACAGAAAGACAGTAAGGCACAGTCCTTGGTCAGAATAAAAACATTCCTGTTATCAGGTTTGTTCCCAGGTTGAGACAAAACACAGCTGCACCAGCTAATAAGAAGGAGAAAAACTGACCATGACAGGCACTAATATCCTGCTACTACTATGATTTGAGGCACTGAAAATGGAATGCGAAGCTGAACGTTTATCCATCACATGGCTGTAACTTTAACATTTGTGCTTAATGAAAACACTAACACAGTTCAGTATCACTGCTTTCTCCCCAAAGAATATTCTAAAAGAAACAGTATTTATTAACAGCAATTTCAAAACATGCTTATAAGCACTGCCATATGCAGTTTTAGGGAACATACCCCTGCGAAACCATCACCTTAATGTTGTAGGGTAGGACCATTCCTATGATGAGAACTGTACAACAATCACACAGAAATTGCAGGGTTTGAAATGTAAATTTGTAATTTACTCACAGGCTTAGGAAAAAAAGTGTCAGAAACCGGGAGGTGAGCCTCTGCTTTCAGATGCTTTGACAATACTATTGCACTGCTAGCTGTGAAGTACAGTAGTGCAATAAAGTCAGAGCATTCGTTAGCAGCACGAATTCTGTACGAGTCATCAGGAGACTCAAAATATGTACCTGAAAAAACAGGTTGAGTCAGATAGTGGTTTCTGTGGAGCAGGGAGAATTGGATAAGGTTAATGTTCACCAAATACTAAGACACACAAGAACTCACATATTTCAGGGCATTATTATTATTCATAATCCCCTCATGCCACTAACCGACAGGAGGGGAAAACCACCCAACAGCTCTGTCAGAAACTCCATTTCAAACAGTTTGGTGCCCTTGTAATTGGAAACTACAATTCTGAGTTTATTTATTTATTAGATTTGCCTCACAGCAAGCAAAGATTCTAAACTGCTATCAGACAGATGTTATTAAACTGCATTGGGGGAACGCTTTCTGGATACCAGAGTTTATTCTTTGCATCTGCAAGTGGTGAATCACTTTAAAATGCACTTAGACACACACTCATTTCCCAGCACTGTGGATGTACTTTACCACTGAGGCTACCAGATGGATGTCAGAACACCATCAGAGGGGGGGTGCATTTCATAAATCTCGGTAAAGGTGTTTCATGAACTTTACATGAAAAGTTGGAGAACTCTGAGGGTTTTGATGTGCAAAGATTGTTAACAACGAATGCAAAAAAGCAGTGGGATGGGGTGGAGAGAGATGGATGGTTGCTGATGCACACAGAGCAACAACTTGAGCCAACTCCACACCTGTAACATTTCTCCAGAACACACCATAGGAAGCAAGAATGCTACACAGTGTTTTTTCCTCTTTGTAGGGCACTTACTTCAAGGAAAAACACACACAGGAATGATGGTATTTGTAACTAAAAGACCAGTTAATGCTTCCCCTTGGCAAATAAATAGAAGGCAATGTGTGCAAAAAAACCAAACCAAACCAACAACAACGAAAACCCAACCAACCAAACAAAAACCAACCAAACAAAAAAACCCCAACAAAACCTGTTAACCCCATTCTACAGTTGTTTTGAGAACCACCTTCTGGTCTCAGACAGTGGCTTCTGACTTCTAACTATAATAATAATAGTAACGTAGATAGCATTGCTGGCCAATGCCCTTTTAACATTGCACTGCTTTTTGTGCATGATCACTAGTAGTACAACATAAAAAGGGCACTGGACAGACACCACTCGAAGAAAAAAGTAGGTCCACTATACCAAAACCACAGGGACAGAAAGTAACCAAATTGCTCTGAATGAAGCACTCCCAGATGAAGCTCATCTGATGGTTTATCCATTTGTTGTCACATTTTACTAAATGGATGTCCACAAAATTTCTCTCAGTGCAGACTGTCAAAGTGCATACTGGAAGTCACCAGCTCAGGGTATGAAGTCCTGAGCATTAAGGGTTAATGGAATGGTTGTACACAAGGATACATTTGTCAGCAGTAACTACCATGCTCTGTATTTTCAGGAGAGGCCTGACTGTGTCTGTTGAAGCTGTTGGAAAGGTCTCCAATCCCAGCTGCCTTCAAGGAACACTTGCGCAGCACAGTCTCAGGTGCCTAAGTCCCAGTATCCTTAGTTAAAGTGTTTTATAAGTCAGTTTTACAATCTTTTGCACAATGAATCTCTGTAGACATCATGGTTCATTCCACTCTGGTTACTGTACTTTGAGGAACAGTCTCAAATAACCATTTATTACCTGGTGTTTTCATATACATTGTGCTTTTTAAGCTCCTACAAATTAGTTTATCCCTAAACTAAACAAGAAGAGTAAACCAAAGAGAAAAACAAAGCTTCCCATGACATGCATGTCAAAACCTCCGGGGAAATAAGAAGTGCTATTTTATCACACTTCTGTGGAGAGAGCTGACTTCACAGGAAATCCAGGAAGAAGAAACAATAAGCAGAAGGAAAAGCAAGCGACACGAAGCTGTGATGTGAGACATAGCTGCCAATGTACATATTACACTTTCGGATGAGGTTTGCATATAGGAAATTAATAAGTGAAATTATTTGAGATGTATTTAAGGAAAAATACTTTTTTTGCAAAACAAACCAAACTAAACCAGGTGCAGACACAACTGCCTTGTGCCACCCACAGTTTCAGTGGAGGAAGGCAGCCAGGGATACCATCTTCCATCATCTGAATGGAGAATTAACACAAGAATCAAACAGAAAAATGTCAGACTAATGGGGTGAAATCAAAATCAATTTGTTTGGATTACCCAAAGATCTGGGGTAGTCAGAACAGGGTGAAAGACCAAGCTATAGCCTCCACACTTCTGGAAATCGCTATGTGCCTTCTGTGTGGATAACTGACCCAAACAAGCTCTCCACCTTGAAATAATCTGTGCAGTAATCATATTGGTCTACCCCTAAGGTAGATCATTAAGACAATGTCCCACTACAGTCTTCTTCCACTACTATATATAAAAGCCCCTACTAACTTTATGTGGGCCCAAAGACCTCCCTGACTATTTAAATAGCCTAAAATGAGAATTGCTTGAAAGACACACATAAATAAACTATAAAGTTAAATAAATAAACACCAACATCTAACATAGGTATCTATAAACAGGTTTCTAAATTATTCTTGCTAAACTAGGTTTTTAAATAAAAGATATGGGGAGATCAAGTTTACACTATGCGCAAGGCTGAGGTTTTGAATTTGAACTTAGAATAACTTCAGAGCTCTGACAGGAATATAGTATATCACTGAATTAAAATACTGTCTATTATTACCACTTTACGTCCTCAGTGTGATGACTGCAGTTGAATAGCCAAAGAGGAAGAAAAACAGCCCCCACCTCCTCAAAAGCATTGCTTCTTCAACGGAAAAGCAAGACAAGACATACCACCTTGTTTTTAAGGTGCAGTAAAACTGAGAATTAGGCAGGAAAATCTCTGCTCTTTCAAATAATGCAGGTATTCTGGTGTTTATTCAATTGTTACTTTTTATTTCTTAACAGAAATAGAATCACAGAATCATTAGGTTGGAAAAGACCTTTTAAGCTCATCATGTCTTACTGGTGCAGTGACATGCAGGTCACCCCGTGAGTGACAAAGGCAGAACTAGCTCACCTTTAGACAACTTTCAGCCGATTGCTTCTTTTCAGACACCAAACCCTTCCCTGCCTTCTAACTGAGCTTTAACAGTCACACCGTGCTGGAGAAGTGACAATGAACTGAGTATGTTTAAACACGGAGCACTGAGGGGCACAACAGTTTTGTATATTAAGGTCTAGTGCCCATTAGGTTAAGGGATAATGTGGATATACAATATTCCCTGCCGTGTTTTCCCAGCATTCCTCCTATTATTTTCCCTTGAATATTCTGCTTTGGTAACGTTACTGTGTACAGGTAACAATTAGGAATCTATTAACCTCATTTTTACTTATTTCTTAATGAGACCTTGAAACCAGAGGACAAAAGTAAAAAACAACCCAAAAATCTCTATTGTGGTATTTGTGTCTGTATTGAATAATGCACTTTTTCCTCCATGAGGACACTTGTAGTTTATCAATTAATTAAGTCTGTCAATTAATTAAACTTATCAACTACCTAACACTGCTGCTACTACAAATGACAAAAAGGAAGCTTTTGTAAGTTTCCAAGCCAAACCAAAAGGAGCACCACAGTTTGGAGAACTATGGCAGTACCAGCATTCTAATTTATGTCAGGATTTGGGAATAGAAAATTATCAATTAAGGACTGGATGCATAAAACCTCCCTGAAACATTTTAACTAAAACAAGAGAGTAAACTCATGACATTATATGGAAGGAAAACCGAAGATCAGGATTTGGAGGAGGCCACAAGGAACTTGGCTGTTTGTTGGACAGTTTTCCAGTGCCTCCCAACGTGTGAAAGCACAGCAGAGTTTGGGGGGGGAGGGGGGGATTATCATTACTTCGCTTTCCCATGAGCGGGGCAGGCAGAGCGGCGGTTATTACACAAGGCAGCTCAGTCTCGTCCCCAGGGGCTGGCTCCGAGAGCGCCGAAACGAAGCTGAGCGCTGTGCGGGAGCAGCCGCCCTCTCCTCAAGCCCGTCCGCGGCCCACTCCCCACACGCCCCTCTCCTCAGGGTGCCGCAGCGCCCACCCGCGGCGCGGCGATGGGGGAGGCTCCCCGGCTCCGCTCCTGCCGCCAGCCCCGCGCACCTGCCCTGCTCTACCTGCCCCGTCCTCCCGGGCTGAGGCAGAAGCGGAGCCCAGCACACCGCCACCCCCGGCGGGCAGCTATCCCGCCCGTGAGCCATCCTACCGCCCCGCTTACCTTCCCCCCCC